>KZ559643.1:0-54033 GCA_002850765.1 Aspergillus taichungensis
TGATTCTTATTTTTTTTCTATTTTTTTCTTTTTTTTTGGACCTGGATTTTTATTTTCCCTTTTTACCTTTCCTTGTCGGACCTCTTATACCCCCAAGATCCCCCCCTCTCGTCACTCCCCCAAACGGTGGTTTCGAATGCAGACAGCCCTCTCTGTCCATTGATTCCTTCCCACCTTCCCGCCCCTCCGCCATCCTCCCTCGACGAACCGTCCACCAGACCGTTGTCTCGCCTGGTATCACCTGGTAACTCGCAACAACACCCGTCGAGCTTCATTAGACATATCACACGGGTGTGGGTACCAGCTGGCCTGAACGCGATTTTCACCTTTCGACTTTCGCCCCTGCGCTGGTCAAAGATCCCACCGTCCGTTCACGCATTGACCATTGACTCGTTGCGCAATTGTTCCCTTCAGCTCATCCAGCGGATGATATGATCGACGCGAATCAACAACCCTCCTAATCACGGCTTCTATCCGATCCTCCTGTGACGTTTACGGTCTTCGCGTGGTTGTGAGCTCTGCTGTGGCGGGGGTGTTAACATCGGACTGGTTGTTTTGGAATATGAGATTACACGACACGCCAGTTAAATAATCTTTAATCGTTACTTTGGTCGTCTCGACACTAGTTGCATCGCTCGTGTTTCGTCGATTCCTCTTAAATCCGACACGATGGAAAGCGCCGTAACCCGTCGGCCATGGGAGCCCGCCACGACAGGCCCTCAGACCCCGACGGTCTCTTCCTCACAGACCCTACCCTCCATATCGACCTTGACGGCGAGTATGACAAGCGCCGGCGCGCCGGCGGAGAAGTCTCCGGGTCATGCCTCGTTGAACACAATTGAACGCGACTCTGGAAGTTGGTCCATCCCTCACAGCACAAGTGAGTCTTCCCCCGTGTTTCGGGGCGGTTGGCGGCGCCGATACTGACCACGTGTACCAGGATCCTCCACCTACTCCACGGCGACAAATGGCACGAGCAATTATCCCTCTCTTTCCTTCCTCACATCGACTCATCCGTCTCCCAACCGCACCACAGTCCTCCCCGATCGCTCCCCATATCCTCACGACCAATCGAGCGCCAATACCCCATCCTCCGCCGGCGCACACCCCTCCCCCAATTCGGCTCTCCCGTCGATCAACCAGAATTATGACGTCGCTGTCCCGCGCGGCAGCGTAGCGGAGCCGGCCGAGTCCCGGCGCAGCAGTGTTGATAGCCGGGTCAATCAGGGAATCAGTTCGCTGGCCATCAACACGGCGTCGCCCTATCACAGTGCCAATGTGTCGCAGACCTCGATCGTGTCCAATCTACAGCGGGAGCGCGGGATTCCCCAGGATGTGAACGTGAACAATGCCTATCGGGGCCCTCGCTACTCCGCGGGCCAACCTCTGTCGCCTCTTGGTCCTCGTGGTCATGAGAATCGCCCGTTTGCGGCTGGCCGCACGGCGCCCGCGATCTCATCGAACCCCCGGTCGGAGATTTACAATGCGGAGGCGCCCACGGCGGGTCTGGCCTATGCGTTCCCGGACCCCGACGTGGCGCGCTCGAACTCAATGTCCTCCACCACCGAAAAGTCGACCCCACAGTTTTCGCGCAAGGGCAGTGTGGCCGAATCGCTGGCCAGTAGTATGTACTCGGAGTCCCGTTTACCGCGCGGGCAGCACGGTATGTGGCCATCGGAATGGGAGAGAACGACAGGTGTGGATTTCGGATCCCGTGCTGACTTGCGACGACAAGAACTCCCTCAAAATGTACACCACCATTCCCTTCAGCATAAACAGGTTCGAGAGCTGATCGGGGACCCGGAAACGCCCAACGGGAGCACTCCGTACAGCCGGACCCCCGAGCTGCGAGTCACGCACAAGTTGGCAGAGCGCAAGCGACGCAGTGAAATGAAGGATTGTTTTGAGGCCCTGCGCGGGCATCTCCCGCAAGGCCAGACCAACAAGTCGAGCAAGTGGGAGACTCTGTCGAGAGGTATGATCTGGTCCACCCGGCGCGAGATTTACTTTCTTTCCCCTCCGTTCTTCAAACTGACTGTTGTCCAGCGATCGATTACATTGTTTCCCTGGAGAAGATGCTGGGCAACGCGCGACGAGAAAACGATATTCTGCGCTCGGAAGTCGAAGAGATGCGCGCCCAGATCAGCCAAGCGTCCAATGGACCGTCTCGACCGCCATCGATCTTTGAGCAGCACCAGATGGCGGCTGCGCAAGCCAATGGTCAGGCCCATGGCCCGATGTACTCCAACTACGGGCCCGGAGCGGGTATGGGTCCCGAGCAGCCTCGGAGTCTACCTCCTCTCATGAATGGATCGGTGGCCCCCATGCAGGGGGTACAGTACACCGATGGACGACGGTAATACCCGCCGCGTCGATTTGCCATGAGTGCACGGATGGGAAGAGTGCTTCTCGTTGGCTTTGTAGATTTATCGGGTGGTGTCCTTCTTTTGAGCGATTTCTTTCTTGATTCCTCTTCATTCCGTTCGATTTCCTTTATTCTTATTTCCCCTTATTGGCCTGTCGCGTTGCCGACAGAACCGGTTGCGATGGCCTATGCTATCCAACCCTCGACATGATCTCTCCTGATCTCTCCTCGCTTTGTGCTTTACATTACGACCAGTGTTTAGTCTCTTGCATTTGGGCTGGGATACGTGGGATTAGGGATTGAAATGGGAATCGGATATGGCAGTGTTTGAATAGTACATACCCCAGGACCGAATCGGTACATGGAGGTAAAAAATCCACCGGGCGTGTACCCAGAAGAAGAAAAAAAGAAAAAAGATACCACCGTCTTGGAACCAAGATGTTTCCAACTTGATATCCATGTTGTTTCCTCCCAATATTATTATCTGAGAAATTCTTCGCGCTTCCTCTGGATGTTTAGTATGACAACCTACAATTTATGCCTATTAATTCAATGAGTCCGCATCGGACAGTCCAAATAAACATATGCAGCGTGCCTGATCGGGATCTATTTTCGTCTTCCTCAGCGGCTAGCACGCTGATTGGCCTTAAGGCGGCCATCTAAGCGCCCTCTCCTCGTCCCATACATTGACCAGGGACCGACGCACCCTTCAGCGCCTACAGAGACACCGGCGTTGATCCTGACAACCAATCTTGTCCTCGCGCCTGCAGCTCAGTCCTCCCCGTGCAGAGTCGATCCGATGCTCTCGTCCAATGACTTGGCTTGCGGGCCTGGACGCTGCAGCAGATCCCTGGCCGGAGCTATGGAGCTCTGCTGTTTAGCTGTTCTGCACGGGTGGATTGGGCCAATGATGGCTGGGACAGATGAGGTCTTGTCCAGGCTCTTGGGCCGTCGGGAAAGAAGGAAGCTCCTGGCTAATAATAGGTAGGTCGTCGAGTGACCTTATGACTTCTGCAGTTTGCCCTCGATGTGTCTGTTTCCTCTTCTTTGTATCGACTTTCGTTCTTCTTTCTTGTGTGGACTTTTCGAGATTCGTGGGATAGATACACTCGCTATATCCGGTCTCTCTCTATGCATGTTTTGAAAATTGTCGCTCTTTGACAAAACGGCTAGATTCATCTTTGACTAGACTGATATCTCTTTGTTGTCTTTGTCCTTGTCAGGTCCATTGTCTGTGATTGATAGAAGTGGTGGCTTGTCTTGAACAGTCACTGTGTGGAAGCGCCATTGTCTAGTCCTTTCATTCATCACGGCCCATTCAACTCTCAATGACTTGTCTGCAGAAGCTGAAACGGTCTTCTTTTTCTCTGTGTTTGCTTCAGCCTTATTTTTGCATTGTTTAGCTCAATAGAGCCTGCGCCCAACTTCAACTTCAACTTGCATTATATCGGCTGGACCTGAATCAACCTCGATCTTTCCTACGCTCTCTGAAGTGTAAGACTGCAGCTTCATATCTCCACTACACCACACACTAACCCATAACCCAGCAGAAGCAGGTTCAAAAATGGCTCACAAGCCTCGAACAGTACACAACGAACTGCGGATCCCCACCGTCCCCAATTTTCCTTTGTCGTCTCCCATCACGGAAGAAGTCGCCAGCCCGACGGGATCCTCGGAAGATGATCGTGATTTGGAGCGCAATCGTCCGTATGCCTTTCTAGCGAAGGTATCGGACCGGAATCCTTTTGCGCGTCAGGCGGAGATTGATGCGGGAGACGCGAGACGGAGTACAGTGGGCCTCGCGCAGGATAGTCCGCGGGAAAACTCGCTGACCTCCGGTGGGAGAAAGAAAGGCGCTGAGAAACCTGTGGGGTTGAATCTGGTTACTGATTTCTCCCGCGCTGGGTCAACGAAGCGCAGTGGTGGGAAGGCGCCGGTGTTTTTGGACCTTAATGATTTGAAGGTGCTTTCTGAGAGGAGGGAGAATGAGCGCAAGGTTAAGGGGATCTTGAAGAATGCAACTAACCAGGACTCTGCGCTGTCGACTGGACAGTTGAGAGATGGCTCTGCCTGGCGAGGCATCAAGTCCAAAATATCACCGCGAAAGAATAAGAAAGACGAATTGTCCCCCTCAGACCGGCCCATAATGATCGGATTTACCCTGCCAGCTGATGAGTCTGGCGAACAACGTGAACGGACCAAGGAGTTGGACAGCGCAGACGGTCTACGCACACCACTGACACCCTCGATCATCGTGACGCCAGCCAAAGAAGAAGGCTTTTGGAAGAGCCTCCGACCCCAGGACCAGCGCCCCAGAGCAACATCCAGCGTCTACTCGCAGCCCACCCCGCTCCTCGAAGCCAGTGGGCTCGGGATCCCTCCTGTGCCCGCAATCCCCGCACACCACGCAGCTCCTGGCCACGAGGTCACGAGCCCCGAGTTGGGTCAGAGACGATCTGTTGCGTCCGCGAGGAGACAGCGCGCGTATTCCACAGGAACAGTCTTCGAAGATGACGACAGCCCGCGTACGGGGCGACGCTCCCGGTCATACTCCAACGAAAGCGCAAAGAAGGCTTTCCATCGCCTGACTGCTACTCGCCACAGCGCCACGTCGGAGGTCAACAAGCATTACTCCCAGGGGTGGTGGACGTACCTTCTATCCCCGATACTAGGGCGCTCGAACACAATGACCAGCCGAAAAACACCAACGCAAACCGAGCGTCCCCCCTTACCAAGCATTGCTACTGACATGTCCGGGTCCAGCGATGACGAGTGGTGGGAAAAGGAGAAAGAAATCTCCTGCTTTTCCCCAGAGACGCCCGAAACGGCCGTCGCCAATAGAGGTGAGGTGATGAGCCGGGAAAAGAACGACTGGAATCCATTCTCCGATTTCGATTCCAGTAATGTCAGCAAGGCTGAGACTCCTGCCTCAGCTACCCCGGGTGTGGGGGGCTTCATGGGCCTTGGGGAAACAGTGCAAGGGGAGGCTGCCGAGTACTACCAAGCCAGTGCGCATGAGCTGTTCAGCAGGAGGCCTTACTTTGAGTGTATAAATCATGTGTGCTCGATTACGCCCAGGGATGCTATGCCTGGCTTTGCTGCTGGTGCCCTGGATTCTCCTGGCAGCAACGAGAGGAACTTGCTTGTTGATGTGGATGATAGTATATCGCAGGCCGGCCACAAGGACAGGGGATTGGTGACTCCTCCTGCTGCCGCTGTGATTGCTGCTCCCGATCCGACTGTCGTGGATGGCAAGTCATCCGCTGGCCCGGAAACTTCAAAATCCCCAGAACAGCCCAAGGACGGCGGTAGTCCTCGAGAATCTCCACGACAAGTTCCCGGGGCTGCGAGCCCTGTACCAGAAGCCAGCAGGGCTGGACAGTCACCCCCACCACCTGAACTCTCGTCGGAAAAGCAGGGACATCCTGTGCCTCTAGCCCTAACTACAGATACTGCCCAGCCTGCCCAGCCTGTCCAGCCTTTTCCAGCTGCACAACCCGTCCAAGCTCCTGTCAATCACATCTACCCCCAGATGCCACCCACCCAACCGGCCCAACCCGTCTACATCCAGCCTGCACCCGGCTTTTATCAAGCCCCTGGCCAGCAACCCGGCCCCCAGTACATCGTGGTTGCTCCCCCCTATCACCAAGCGCAACCGCAGGCTCCTGATCCCATATCACCCGGATTCCAGCGGCAAACAGAAGGCAATGGGTCCATTCCGCTCGGCGAAATGCCAACAGAGCCAGCACCCGCATACGCCTCTCGCCACGGCACCCCTGTCTCGCTGCCCCCTCGTCCAGGGCCTCGTTCAATCACGCGAGAAACAACCACCACACACTCAACCACAGAGCAAGACAGGATCGAGTCTCGTCGACAACGGCACGAAAAGGAAGACGCCGCAGGCAGGAAAGTCGGCGGGCTATGGCGTGGACGAGGCCCCGTCAGCAAAAAGGGCTGTTTCGGACGTTCCGGTCGCGAAGGCCGCCTAAAACGGCGCTGGTACATGGTCATCGCGTTCCTCTTCGTCCTCATTGTCCTGGCCTCCCTACTACTTGCAATTCTCCTGACTCGAAAAGGAGACGCAACGCCTGTCCAGTCCCAGTGGCTCAACCTCACAGGCTACCCGCCCATGCCAACAGGGATCGCAACAATCGCCGGCCCGGAAGCCCATAAGCAGGAATCGGGGTGCATCACTCCCGGCGCGCTCTGGAGTTGCGCTCTACCGAACGAGCAGCATGAGGCCAACAAACCCTACGCGGCTGACGAGCCTAACTTCCGCGTCGAGATCCGCTTCCGCAACGGGACATACCCCAATAGCACGACTGTCGCGCCACCCCCGTCAGATAAGCTTCGCTCGCGCGGCACAGCCGAGCTCTTCAATCCGTCGCCTCTTCCGCCAAGTTTGAAAGACCAGGCCTTTCTAGGCAATACAACAGACGGAAACAGCGTTCCTTTTGCTGGAGAAGAGACTCCGTTCTTTATAACGCTGCTGTCAACCACCCAGCACAAGTCCCAGCTCTCCCGCAGAGACAACAACAGTACAAGCCACGACGCTAACGATGACAATACAAAAAACGACGACGACCCCTTCCCAGACATCGACACGCTCATCCCATCCCCCGCCACAGACCCAGACGGCACAGCCGCCGCCGCAACCCTCTACCCCCTCCCCTCCTCCCAGCCCATCCGCCTCTACAACCGCGGCCAAGACTCCGAGCACTACGGCTTCTACACCTACTTCGACCGCTCCCTCTTCCTCGACTCAATAGCCGCCCTCACAGGAAGCAAAAACGACACCGACAGCGACTCCCCGGGCGGACCCCGCAAAGCCGACGCGCGCGTGCGCTGCACCTGGTCCCAGACTCGTTTCCTCGTTCAGATCTGGACGCAGCCCAGCAAAGGCCGTCTCCTCGACCGCAGTGGCCCTTCCCCGTCGTCAGCACCGTCCGCGACCCCGTCTTCGAAAGCCACCTCGTCCGCAACGAACTTTTCCCGCCCCGGCTCCTTTCCCTACCCGGTCACCATAACCCTAGACAGGCATGGTGGCAACGCTGCCAGCAAATTGGTCTACTGCTATGGGATGGAATCGGCGCAGCATGTGAATGCTACGGAGAGGAAGCTGCAGATCGAGGATCGGGCGTTTGGGGGCGAGCTGGTGAATGCTGCGCCGGGGATATTTAATTTGAATTCTACTGCTTCGAAGGGAGAGGAAGGAGGGAAGAGGGGTGGGGAGGACTTTTTGAAGGGCTGGGGGGGTGTTGATGGGGGGTCGGGGGGGTGTGCGTGTCAGTGGAGGAATTGGGTTTGATTTTTTCTTTATTTGTTTCTTATTTCTTGTTTAAAATGGTTTTGTTTATATGTTGGAGTAATGAAGGTGTTATATAGGTCTGTTGTATTCGATATACACATCCATGTACATGCACATACGTTTAATTATTTACTATCGTACTAGATATGAGTCTACTTACAGAGACTGGTCATCTATTATATGCTGTGATTGTACTCCGTCTTTGTTGCAACAAACATATTCTGAATAATGCATATCCATATGTCTACCTATAGATATAAACTTATAGCACACACATTCCATTTCTAACATGTAAGCAGGCAATTCTACAACAGGTAAGCAATACAAAGCTGCCATCAACAACCATAAGGAATCAATCAACCACCCAGCACAACCCACAGAAACTCAATCCAAGACAATTCATCCATCCCAACTCAGATACACGACATCCTCCCTTCAAAAAGACCAGACAAACGAACAAGTCCATCAATCTAGCCTAACCACACGCCCATGGGAATCGTCATCCAAACCCTGATCAAAATCAGACATCTCATGTCCAGGGAAAATTCACCATGCTCAATCTCATCGGCACTACCACTGGGCGAAGACGAGGTACCTCCAGCATCCCCATCATCAGCAAGGGTTCCCTAGGCTAATCAAGACGGCCAGACTAAGAGTCTGGAACCCAGGCATGCCCCCCGCAGCACCACTTGACTTCGACACCGTTGTCGCACTGGTTTTGATTGCCGCTCTTTGCGAGGCGGGTGCATATGGAGTAGAAGTCAAACCCCTTGGCTTCTTCCTTTCTGATTTTCACCACGTCGATCTCGGTGTTGTTGTTCATGCACCGTACTTGGTGATTACCGTCCCATCCGACGCAGACGTCCGTGGACTGGATGCTGTGGAAGGCGTTGCAGTCGTTTGCGATCATGGCGGCTTGTTTGTTTGAGTCGAAGCCGATGGCGACGTCGCCTTCGTTGCAGACTCTGACTGCGGTGGCGGCGAGGGGGGCTAGGAGGGCTAGGAGGGCTGTTGTGGGCTTCATTTTGGTTTTGTTTGGTGGTTCAAGAGGATATGAGATTGTATATTGAAAGGGATAAAGTAGTTGTAGTGGGTTGAATTGTAAATAGCTGGGAGAGAATAGAGGAATATGACCCTCTATTTATACATTTACTCTGTCTCTCTTTCTCACTCTCTATCCGGCCCCGACTCTGGCTCCGACTCTGGTTCCGACTCTGGTTCCGACTGTCGCAGGAATCTGAAGGATTGATGTTGCTGATCCCTCTCTACTTAAAAGTCTTGAGATTGTGGAGTGACGGGCAATCAAACTGATGATCTGCAGCGTTTGCAGTTTTTTTTCTTTATGTTTGGTATCGACTTTTTCCAACCGTGCAACATCTTCCAATGAACTTGAAGATCGTCAAGTTTATCTCCTTTTAGCTTTTTCCATCGGTTCTCTACATATTTCAACGAGGACTTTTGAAAACAGTCGAAGTCTATTGATACTAATTCCTACAAAACAACCCAAATGATGTAAGTATGTTGCTAAATATAAAGTGTCAAACAGCAGTCTATGTGAGAGAAACCCTGTATAACAGGTTACATAGTGTCTAAATACATGTCTCTCAATTCCACAACCCACAATAGCACGATTCCCAAAGCCTCTGCTTTCCTTGGGGAAAAGACGAAAAAGAAGAAAGTGACGAGTGATAGACGTGAGGAAAGAATACCTTATTGATCTTGCGTTCGTTGTATGAGAAGAAGAGTCAAAAAGTTAGTCAAACATAACACAAGAGCAGATCAAAATCTCATCCATCTCACTGTTGCTGCTGGCCCTACGGACTCTACTGTGGTTGAACATAATCGCAGCAGTAGGAGATATCAAGAGCAGCACGACTGCACCCGCTGTCTTTTCCATATCGGCACGTATAATGATCAACCGCGTCAGACTTCGTGTGTGTCGCACGGATGATTTTGCCATCGGCACATTTCACTTCCCACGGTGCAGTCTTCTGGGGATCACCCAGCTCCTTGCAGATATCCACGGGTGACCGAGGGTGGCCGGGCAGCCAGTTGATGACACCGCAGTCCTGGGCGAACACGGCAAGCTCATTCTTCAGATTGATGCCGATGGCGACTGCGTTGTCTGAGCAGACATTGGCGGCGACGAGGGGGGCGAGGGGCGTCAGGATGGAGGCGGTCGTGAGCTTCATTTTGGATGTAGTGTCCTTAAGTGGATGTGGGTGTAGATGGATTTGAAGGATTGTTTTTTTGGATATTGAGAGGAGTAGTTGTAATGTGTAATATAGTGGTTTGAAGGATGTTGTTTGAAACAGTAGATAGAGAGCAAAGGGAATTTATGCCCATGATTCATACCTTGTCGGCTCTATCCTTCTCTCGCCCCGTTTCGCAGAAATCACCCAGAATAAACCGTCTGTCCGACTTGTGGGGTTACTTCCAACAGCCAAGAATGCAACGATATCTACTTCAGCTGAGCTATAACCCCCACTGCCACCGGGGCGTCTGTCTTTGAACCCATCATTCAGCTGTCGCCGGACCTTTCTTTCCTCCAGCTGGATCTTACCCATCGCCGCTACACGTAGAGTAGCGGGGTTGGATGCCTAGAAGGATTTGGGGCTCGCTCTATACATACGCACTAAGCTGAGTGCCCTGTGCAAATCTGGAAGCACTTTGAATCCTCCATGGATGGGAAACCTTGTCAGGTTTATGCAGGTCTGTGTGGTTTGGGAATGGGGGCGAAAATCAAATCCCGTTGTCTGACCCTTCGGGGTGAGTTTGCGTCCGATCCAACTACTTGATGGGACTGGTAGTACTGTGTGTCTTTTTTTTTTCAGGAGTTGATCGGCGGGTGGGGTCGTTGGACGAGGTATGTGTGTATATCTTGACGGTTATAAAGGGATTTGAACTGTTCTTACGGTTTCAATAGAAACGATCTGAAGTCAAGATTATAAAGAAAAAACTATCTATATTAAGTTAAGTATACTATAGTAATGATAATAACAATTAACAAGAAAACAAGTAATGCCGAAGACGAATAACAATATACACCAAACACCTCAACTTGCCAATGCCTTATGAGGCCTTTTTTTTTTCTGCGTTTTCGAGTTTTCTGGTACTTTTCCCGTGTACAGTACTAGTATTATGGGATGCAGACCATCCTAGTCTGAAGACAGAGAGGTGATCAGGTCTGGATCTAAGCCAAGATGAACAGGCCCAGGGCGAGGGTGCCGATGGCGCCCATGCCGGGCACAGCGAGCTTAGAGCCCGGGTTGGAGGGCGTGACGTGGGAAGCAGTGGGCTTGGCCGGCTTCTCGGTCTCCTGGGTCTCGGTCTCCTTGGCGCTGGTGGCAGACGAGCTGGTGCTGACCTTAGCAGAAGAGCTGGCAACGGGCTTCTGGACCGGGATGGTGGTGTGCTGAGCGGGGGGAGCACTAGGCTGCTGAGCGGGGGGCGCGCTAGGCTGCTGAGCAGGGGGAGCGGGAGCGCTGGGCTGCTGAGCAGGGGGAGCGGGAGCGCTAGGCTGCTGAGCAGGGGGGGCGGGAGGAATCACGGGGTGGCTCTCGACGGGAGGGTTCTCAACGTGAGGAGCGGGCGGGGCGGCGCTGGATTGGGCCGGGGGAGCCGGGACCTCAGCGGTGGGCTGGGTGGGAGGAGCGGGCGCGGCGGTCTGGCCGACGGGGGTAGTGAGAGTCAAGGTCTCGCAGGTGGTGGTGGTGACGTCGCGCTTCTGGTAAGCGGCGTTGGCGGTGGCAGCGAGGGCCAGAGCAGCGATCTTGGAGTAGTGCATTGTGATGGAGTTGAGAGAACTTGGAAAGTTGGATAAAGTGGTTTGGTGGTGGTTGTGTGAGGAGAGAGTTGCTTAAGAAGCGAGAGAGTAGAGGATTGGTTGGTTGGTTGGTTGTTTGTTTGACTGATTGATTGATGGAGATGAGTTGATGATGAAGTTGAATTGAGACGGTGATCTGAGGGATCCTTTATAGGACTCGAGAGTCCAAGAGTCCTATCCGCAACCATCATGAGGTTGGTGGCGTTATTCCAAGCAGTATGGCTTCTCTGTCTTTCTCATGATCGATTGGCCATTGGAATGCGACGGAAGCAGAAGTGCCCTGAGAGGAGAAGCTTGACGTTCTGAATAGAATCAATGTCCGACAAGATGCGTCTCCCACGTGACGGTCGATTGCAGCCCTAATCGGCCTGATCGGAAAACAACGCATGGTCGCAATCGGTAACTGAACCAAAGCATTCTCATCAAGGGGTGTCGATCCATTCCACGTTTCCATGCTTCCAATCACCTTCCACCTACTGGATTCCGGAGACGAAGCCAAGATGGAGAGGAGCCTGTTAGCTGGACCAGCTGGTCTGCGGCCCCTCTCGTCCCAAACGGAAGCATCCATGGATCGGTGCCTGCTTGTTTACAGCTCCCCGCATTCAACCAAATTTTGACCAGCCAACATACCAGTGTGTCGAGTCACCGAGTGCATGGGGTTTGTACATTCCACGCTCGAGTCTTCAGCCATATCGGGTAATTTCAATGCCGATCAACCGCCGCAGGCTGGTTGCCGATCCCGATTGTGGCGGATCGGTCGATGATCGGCAATCCATACTAGGTTGGCTTGTGTTGTGAACTATAGTACCTTGGTTGATATGGTTCTATCTCTTGGATGGACCCATACGAGTGGTCTTCGAAGGACAGAGTATGGGGAGTGGTTCTGGAAAATGATGTCACCACCATGGTTCATTGTTTACTCAACCATAGTGCCAAGTCACGCTAATTTACTATAGGAATCGCTCGAATCATTGTACCTGCGCATAGCCCTAACTGAAGACTTTTGATACCTGTCTTAGCTTAACAGCTTTCCTATGCGTCAATGCCTTCTTTCTATAGTCTTCTAAATTCTAGGAGTCAGATAAAGAGACATGGTTATAGATTTTACATATACAATTTATGTGGTCAATGTGTCGTACGCATTATAATGGCCCTTATCTAGCCCATGCAATTTGATCTCATCTACGGTATGATAAGCGGTGATAAGTAAAACAAAATATAAGCGTACCCAAAATCATACATGTATAACTTTCTTGACGTTGAAACGATTATTCGGTCCGGTGGGCTCAGACCAAGGAAACACAATCCCCGTTGATTTTCCACAAATTGGATCCTCTGGCTCTTAAAGTCCGTGCTGTAGTGTGTGTGTCCAAAAACCCAAACTTGAAGGCCACTCAACTTTGGGATCTGCGAGAGCACATCGGTTGCAAAGCTGGAGCTCAAGGGGTTATTCGCGTCCTATGGGCTGGACATGTCCTGAAGGGACGGGGCATGGTGCTTCACGACCAGCATAGACTGTTTGGTATCTCGTGTCTTGTTCTCGCCGTCTTTGACTCTATCTCGCGCTGGAACCACGTAGAGTTTGTCATGTGAGATTCATTATGTATCTCAACAGTCCATTCTCCAATTTGTTGAGCGTCTTTGATGTTGACCTAAGAATCCCCTTGTCTCCATCTAGGACACTTGACCAGAGCGTGCAGCCAAGGATCGTACGCGAGTTCCGAAGTATGGTAGCGTCGCCGGTGGAGGAACATTAGATGCCCGTACGGAGCCACTTCCTGCTCGAGTAGCCGAGCTTTTTGGAGTTCTTCTTCATAAGCGACATGATGGTAGAAATCATAAATGCCGAAAATCAGGAAGACCAGCTCAAATCGATCTGTCTGCTTTCATAAAGTCGCGGTAGTTTTCGTAGACTATCAGCCGTCTTATGTCGCCGGCGAGGATGAGATATCTAACACATACGGGAATCTCATAAGACAAGTAATCTTGATTGATTTCCAGGTGAAGGTCTGAGAGGACTTGAAAAGAAATGGGTAGTTTGAAAACGGAGTACAATGGTTCTAGATATTAGGTATCACCTGAGCTGAGGGGAAACGCGGTGGCAACCTCAATTCTCTCATTATCAACTGTTGCCCTCGAGGAAAATATTCAACATATGTAGCTGGGCACAATTGAAGATTCCACGTCTGTCTTCTGTTTTCATCCCAGAAAGCTCTCTCTTACGGTTGACGGGATCTTGAGATTATATCCCTAAGGCTTCTCTATACTGGGATATCGTGCCAAATGATAAAGAACCTACTACCTGCAGCAAGCAGATGCATACAAGTCTTTTCTAAAGCATCTTTACTACTCTTTCAATATACGAACAGATTCTGGCTACTCTGTCGCGTCGTGATATCAAGATCAAACCACTCTGATAGACAGCCAGTCCGGCATGAGTATGAGCTCTCTCGGTTGAATGATGAAACTCTCTCGTTTCATTATGAAACAGTTTCGGATCTCTTCCAGATCAAAACATGCCATGTCACTTTGCCGGCATAATAGGCAGGAGGCTTTTCTATACATAAGAAGGGAAAGAAGAAAGGAAGGAGGAGCTTCTTCTTCTGGCTATCGTGAGCTAACGGGCAGTACATGTAGGAACAAGATGAGGCAGGAACAAGTCGCCTGAACCACTATTTCTAGTAAGTAGCATTTGGACTCAATCACTAAATAGTTCATGTCAAATTATATTTACGGTTTCCGAGGCCTTTTTACTATCATACATATTGATAACAACATGCTACAAGAACGACTGAATGACGCGGCTATTGCCCTCCATTACCACCTGGCCCAAGCCCATATTCCCCATGGTATATTCGGTGGCTATGCTGTTAGTATCTTGGGCAGCTGCCGGGAAACCAAAGATATTGACTGTCTCGCCTCCATCACCAAACACGAAGCTATCACCCTCCTGGATGGGAAGAGTGGATTCGTAGCCAGACCTCGACCTCGACAGGACTGGATCCGTTTTGAGTGGTCCGAAGAATCCGACGACCAAGACAACCCAGTTTGTGTCAAGGTCATCTGCGAAATGTTTGGAGGTGGAGTCTGCCCTTTTCCTCCTCCATCTGAAGACAGTCCGCGCTAACCCGAACACTTCCAGGTGCTCGATACAACATGAGCGGCGTACAACCCACTGTCCGTACAGTCGAAGGGCGACAATTTGGGAAAGGTCCTTGCAGTTTTCTTGATCCGTTCCTCATCTTCAAAGGCAAAATTTGTGTGGCGGCATCTCGGTCGAAATACCGCGATTTTATGGATCTTCAATGGCTGGCTGATCGGTATGGCGCTACTATTCAAGAACGATGGAGGGAGATCAGGCCGCTTTATATTGGTCTCGCAATGAGAAGACACCCCGAACTTGAACATTTGTTTGGCGAGTTGGAGGTGGATGTTAGGGGGGCTCAGCTATTTGTCCTCGGTGTTCCGACCCCTTCAGCTGTAACAGAGCCGGCGATTGGGGAGGCTCATGAGGGACTACTGGGATAGGAATTACACTCGCTCTCTCGTTGTTTAGGGATAATACACTTATATTACTTGGGTATCACACTGGCTTACCAGGAGGTAAAGGGGGGGAACTACTATCAGTCTAAATCAAAGTACGACTCCTAAAGTGCCTTGTCCTCTACAACTTGAGCGCAGAAAAAGCCAGTCAACAAACGGGGGAAAGACTCCCTCTCATACTCACATCCGAAATTCCCGGTTCTTTGGGTACATAATCCTACCCATCATTTGAATCTCAAATTCCCAGTTCCGAATGCCACGCTCGAGAGCGTACTTGGCAGCATCAACGGCGGATTCGCGGGTCGGTTGAAAGGCCTCCACCTCAAGAATCATGTCGCTCTCGTCAGCCTTGATCAAATCCTTTTGGTCAAAAACCTCATACAGATTGGCGCGAAGCCGTCCCAGGCATTGATATAGCAGCTCGAGCGATGGGAAGTTTTGGTCCGGGACAACAAAGACCAAGTAATATTTATACAGCGGGAGGTCAGGGATGCATAACTCGCCCCCTGGGGAATTGACGGCCACCATGCTTTGTGTATCGATCTGGATAGTTTGGGATGGTTTCTTAACCACTTATTTCATAGGAAGCTTAATGTTCCATAGTGCCTGATGGATTGGGCCATATAGGAGTAGTATTTATAGTGGTCATCTTGTGTTTTAGCTGAGCCGACAAAAAATGAAAGCACAAGAACAAACTAATTGTCCAATATAACCCTGCATTGTCAAGCATGGGTTGTATAGCAAGTCTTTGTAGATGATGGGATGTCATTGTCAATCAACGAAGATCAACCGGAGGAGAGAAAGAAGAAGGCGGAGAGAGACTTAAGCCCGAACAGGTCAAGGAAAGTGATCGCCGCTTCTCCTCTTTCTTCTTTCTTTCTCTCTCTCTCTCTTTCCTCTAATACTTCAAATTCACAGTCTCTTTCATCTTTTCCTCTCTATTCACTCTTTGTTGTTTTCTAGTTCTTCCGTCGTTTAGCGTTTGATTAGTTCGACCTCATGCATTCGTCCGCCCATGCCTTCCCGACGTGACTTAGCCAACCCCTCCCTCCTTTCTCCCAGCGGCTACGATGACGATGCCGACTCCTTGCGGTCTCCGTCGGAGCAGGATTCTGACTCCGAAGACGACGAGTTTCTCCGTGCCTCTCGTACAACCTTAGAGCTCACCCGACATGATCAGACCGTGTTGGAGGAGGAGGAAGAGACAGAGAATCTGTTGACTCGGAGTGGACCCACACACGGGCTTCGTCGCATCTTTAGTCCCAACCACAGCACCGTTCGGATCGGTAAAGCAAATAAAAGACGATCGCGGAGGAGTGCGCGACATGGAAATGGCAGGCGGCACCGAGGGGAGTTGATGTTTGAGATGGAGGAAGGGCACCGGGATGACGAGAGTTCGTTGCTGAGCTCCGAGTCGGACCTGGACGAGGACAGTCAGGAGAAGTACCCTCCTATTCAGGTATGATCGTGGCTGTTACTCTCTTCTCGATGGTCAAAGTCCAATGCTAAATTTTCGACGGTTCGTCGGTCTAGGAATCCCGACGTGTGACATGGTGGAAATTGAGTCTGGTCTTTTCGGCCATCTTTGTTCTCTTCCTCATCTTCCTTCTGGGAGCGTACAAGGCATCGATCCAATTCCGCGCGTCCCAAGCCAAGCCGCTTCGATCCAATGGAACTGCACTGTTCGCCCCGACGACCATATACATATCTCTGGACGGATTCCGGGCCGACTTTCTCAATCGCGGCCTGACCCCCTTCCTCAACTCATTTGTCGCAGGCGGCGTGTCGCCACCATATATGCTCCCCAGCTTCCCCAGCGTCACTTTTCCCAACCACTTCACCCTGATGACCGGACTGTATCCGGAAAGCCATGGAGTGGTGTCAAATACGTTTTGGGATCCAGCCTTGAAGGAGGAGTTCTACTACACCCACCAAGAAATCAGCATGCAGGCGAAATGGTGGAACGCAGAACCCCTGTGGATGAGGGCCGAAAACCATGGGATGAAGTCGGCCGTCCACATGTGGCCCGGCTCCGAGGCGCACATCGGTGGCGTGGATCCAACGTATTTGGATGAATATAATGGCTCCGAAGCGCTGTCCAAAAAAGTGGACCGTCTCCTAGGCCTCCTTGATATGCCGGGGCTGGAAATTGAGGATCAAACCTCCGCCCGCCCGCAGCTCCTCGCGGCCTACGTCCCTAATGTTGACGCGGATGGGCACAAATATGGGCCTAATAGCACGGAGATCCGTGGGACCATTGCACAGGTGGACGAGATGCTGGGGAGCTTGTTCCACGGCCTGGAGGCTCGGAACCTCACCGAAATAGTCAATGTTGTGATTGTCTCGGACCATGGAATGGCGACGACCGCGACGGAGCGCTTGGTCCAGCTCGACGACTTCATCGATCTCAATCTTGTCGACCATATTGACGGGTGGCCGTTGCGCGGTCTCCGGCCCAAACAACCGGAATACCTCGAGAACTTGCAGAGCCAGCTGGAGAGTTTACAAAAGAACTACTCACACGCGGTGGAGATCTACACCCGCGAGGCCATGCCGGAACGTTACCATTTCCAGAACAACGACCGCATCGCACCACTATGGGTCATCCCCAAGGCTGGCTGGGTGGTCGTCGAACGATCCGATTTCGACGCCGCGCGAGCCTTGCAGGATGGGAAGGAGTATCACCCCCGAGGGGTGCATGGTTACGATCACGAGCATCCGCTCATGCGCGCGATTTTTGTCGCGCGAGGCCCAGCGTTTCCCCATACCCCCAATAGCCGGGTGGAACCATTTCGTAGGTTTCCCCGTTTTTGCTAGATCTTCCAGGCGTAGAATAATGCTAACCCGGGGCAGAAAATGTCAACGTGTACAACATCATCTGTGACTCCTTGGGGCTCCCACCCCAGCCAAACAACGGAACTCTGCGCCTTCCGCTCAAGCCAGTCGGCCTGCACTCCGATACGGGCGCTCCAGCAGTGGAGGATCCATCGGATCCCCCAGCGACCAGCACCTTCGTCGCGGCTGCGCCTACTCATGCGGCTTCCGCAGACCCCAAGCCTACATCACCAGCAGAAGCACCTGCAGGTCCGAACCCCGACCCCGAGACTGAGTATGACGAAAGGCCAACGTGGTGGGGAACGCTCTGGGGCAAAGTGGGGGATTTCAAGAACTGGGCGACTGATGTCGTCGACACGGTGAAGGATGATTTCTTCTGATGTGTATGGTGGACCCGTATTTTCCCGGTCGACAAGAGATTCATTGCTGCTATTTAGATACCCTATATTAATATTATAATCAACGGCACCCGGACCCCTCGGTAGCGGGATCTAGATTTGGATCGATCTGCATTAGGCTGCAGTCAGCCTCAAGTGACGATCTGCTGATGCTTTCATGATCAATTGCAGCCCTGTCTCGCCTTTTGTGGCGTTTGTTTAGGCTGCGATGGTAACCCAAACCAGCCACCAACAAGGGTGTCGTCGTGAGGCTCTGCTCGTGTTCTTTATCGCTATATCTATATATATCTTCTCGTTCCTTTCCTTCTTTTGGAAAAATTGTTTTTCCCCATCACACCCACCTGAATTACTCCCATCATGAATCGCACCGTCACCCCCACCGACCCCGTCTTTCCCTCCGATGCCGCCCTTCTCGATGCGTTCATTCCTGGTTATTCTATGGTCTCGGGCCTCTTGAGGGCGTACCTGCATGTGGATCTCTCCGCTTATCTGCCATATCTCGCCCTCTTAGCCGTGGTAGCCTTCTCGGTCAACTACCTGGTCATGCGGTTCTGGTATCTCCTCGAGGAATACTGCGTATCGACGGCAGAGATCCGGATGGACGACGAAATCTCCAAGCACTTGATGTTCTGGGTCGCGCAGCAGCCGCTTACCAAGAAAATGCACCACTTCGTCGCCGCCACGCGCATATCGCCCGGCATGTACTATTTCGACGACACGGATGGCGAGCGCGGCGACGAAGACCCATGGAATGAGCAGGATGAGACGGACGAGAACGGCAACGTGCTGGACGATTTCGACGATTACTGGGCCAGGATGAAAACGCGCGATCGGTTCAAACGACTGCGGTTCACGCCCGCCACGGGTCGCCATTACTTCTGGTTCCGTGGACACCTGCTTTGGTTCAACCGTGTGCGCGAAGAGAATAACCCAAACGCCAGCTTTTTTATGCTCAACCCCGAGCGCCTCTACATCTCGTGCTTCGGTCGCAACCCGGCCATCCTCAAGGAGCTGCTGGTCGAAGCCCAGCACGCCTACGTCGGTCGTGACAGCAAAAATACCGTCATCTACCGCGCCCAGCGCGATCGCTCTCTCACCGTCGACTGGGTCCGCTGCATGGCCCGCGCCCCGCGCCCGCTTTCCACCGTTGTCCTCGACGCCACTCAGAAGCAGGCCTTTGTCAGCGACATCAAGGAGTACCTCCACCCGCGTACCCGCCGCTGGTACTCCAACCGGGGCATCCCCTACCGCCGAGGCTACCTGCTGCACGGGCCCCCCGGCACCGGCAAGACCAGCCTCAGTTTTGCCGCCGCAGGACTCCTCGGCCTCGAATTGTACCTGCTTAACCTCAGCTCTAAGACCCTCACCGAAGATGACCTGATGGGGCTCTTCCACGGACTCCCCCGTCGCTGCATCGTCCTCCTCGAGGACGTCGACTGCGCCGGTATCACCCACCAGCGTAATCCCGACAGCAGCTCCCCCGCCAAAGATGCCCCCGACGCAGCCTCCTCGGACCCTCCAACCGTCACCGACACTCCCGCTGCCGCCGTCGCCAAAGATGCCAACGATTCCAGCGACTCCAAAGACCGAAAGGGTGTCTCCCTCTCGGGCCTCCTTAATGTCATCGACGGCGTCGCCGCCTCTGAAGGCCGCATTCTCATCATGACAACCAACCACATCAACAAACTCGACGCCGCGCTCCTCCGCCCCGGCCGCGTCGACATGTCTATCGAATTCGGATATTCCGCCGCTGCTGACATTCGCGACCTCTTCGAGTCGATGTACACCGCGCGCGAGGAAGACTTCCACTCTGCGGCTGAAAAGACTATTCCTACCACCTCTTCTTTCCCCAGCATCACCACGACCACTAGAACCAACAGCAACAACAACAAAACAAAGCAGACAGACCCCCTCAGTCGCTTCTCACCAGCCGAAATCCGCTCCCTGGCAGCTAAATTTGCAGAGGCGGTCCCTGCAGGCGAGATCTCTGCCGCTGAGATCCAGGGCCACTTGCTGAACTATAAGACTGCGCCGGACGTTGCCGTGGCTGAAGCAGCGAAGTGGGTGCGCAGTGTCAAGGCCGGTCGGAGAGCTCAGACGACCTCCTCGTCAGGTGGTGCAACTGCCTGAGGCCTCCACTATCGGGTGGCGATAAGGCCAGTAGCCTGAAGCTCTCATACGCACGTATGTCCGTGCATATATTGCAGGAATAGGCAGGTGCATGTATGTACCTCGGCTTGTCTCGGCTCTTGGAGAAAGGATGACGGAGTTGTGGTGATTTTTTTGCATTTCTTACTTTTTTTTAATCTTTTAATTGCTGCATACATACGTGGATGCATACATGCATGCAGACATACGCACACACGTGGTCCCTGAAAGACGGTGATGACGACGATGACGATGACGCACTTACTTAGACACTTTCGGCAGACACCTAATTTCTCTCGATAGATAATACACTCCTCTATTCTCTATTGGGCTCATTTCGGTCAATGCTAGTTATTACGTTGCGTTGCGTGTTGTATTGTGTGGTGTTTCGCCACTGTATTAAATTGTTGCTGCGTATGTTCCTGACTCTGGGCTGTGAGTTTCTGTGTTGATGATGTATACTGGATTATATTATGATATTGTATGTTAGAATTTCAGTATTGTGACACCCTCATTAATATGGTTTATATGCCCGTAGAGTTCAAGTAATCTATAGTAGAAAGAAATATCTGCGTAGATGATAGGATAGGAAGAACCATTTGATAGAAGGGTTCAAATAGGCATGCCGTCAGGACAATCTCGCGCCCCCTCCATCCTCCCTTGTGAAAAGGATAAATGCATAAGAAACAACTTGACATGGAAGAAAGAAAGAAAGAAATAGAAACAAAAAATCCGACGCCCTCCGCCGAACTCCCTTCCGAACTCCACCCGGTGGTGCTTGCCTCGACTGTTAAAACAATCGGGTTCCAGAACAGACTAGATAGTCAAGAGATGAAGTAGATAGATGTGTGTGCGCGTTCATTTACCCCTACAGGAGATTCACCTTTCCGTCCGCCAGATTCACCTGCGCCACGTACGTGCAGCGCTTGTTGTCCTCACAGAAGCCGTGGAAGAGCATGCGGTCGCCGCAGGGACAGACGGTGCCGCCGCCGGGGGAGGTCAGGCCCCAGTCGCCGGTCTTGAGGAGGCGCTCGTTGGTCTTGACGTAGGGGCCCCTGAGGGACTTGGAGGTGGCGTAGCGGACGTCGTAGTTGGGGTCGGTGAAGCAGTGGGTGGAGTAGAAGAGGTAGTAGGTGCCGTCTTTGAAGATGATGTTGGGGGCTTCGACGAGGGGCCCGTCGTTGTCGTCGCGGTCGAGGATCGCCACGGGCCCGTCGATCGGCGTGATCCCGTCTTCGGCTACCCGCTGCAGCATGATCGGCGTCGGTTTCTTCGGCTCTACCCCGTTGTTGCAGTCGCCGCCGTTGCCGATGCTGTTCCCGTCGACCTTGTACACGACGTACCGGCTGCCGTCTACGTCCTGGAACCCTGCGGGATCGATCGACCCGCCTTGATCCAGGGGGCAGGAGAGAGGCGACTCCGATGGGATGTAGGGCCCGGCTGGGTCGGTGCCGAC
This sequence comes from Aspergillus taichungensis, assembly GCA_002850765.1. Taxonomy (NCBI): domain Eukaryota; kingdom Fungi; phylum Ascomycota; class Eurotiomycetes; order Eurotiales; family Aspergillaceae; genus Aspergillus; species Aspergillus taichungensis. The sequence continues at coordinate 21,880 of KZ559643.1, forward strand.
TGAGACGGCGGTGCCGACGCAGTGGTGGTCAAGAAGGGCTTTGGCTTCTCCTGAGTAGTATAGGACGTATTTGCCGTCGTTCTGGGGTGCTATGTTAGTGGGTCTTGCTTTGTTTTATATAGATATGCTACGTTAGGACGTACCCGTCGGATTACGTCCGGGGCCCAGTGGTTGTTGTTTGTCTCCCAGGCTGCCACATTGGGCAGGGCGTCGTTGTCGAGGAGCGTCCATGTCGCGAAGTCATTGGAAGTTGCAACCTGGACGTTCTTGCCGTTGCCATTGGTGCCGAAGGCATACCAGGTCCCTTCTGGTGTCTCGACGAAGCTGGGGTCGGGAAAGTCCGCGTTGATAACCAGGCGAGCGCCCTGAGTCTTCAGCGGAGAGGCAATGGCACCCGGGGCCAAAAGGAATATCCCCGACGTGAGCGTAGCTATCGCGGAGGACCACATCATGTGCGCAAGACGTCAACGGAATAAGGTATGGTGATTGACAGGGGAAAAAATGCTAACAAGGTCCAGGTGGTTGGGAGGCACGCAGATCAAGGCTAGGAATGAGGGAATGGAATTCCTGAGTAGCCATATTTCGTCCCTCTGAGAAGCGTGCCATTGCTTTATATTGACAACCTTTGAACGATAAAGTCGAGCATTCCTTTGGCCGCATTGGGGTGATATGCGGTGGGCAACTGAACGAAATCATCCATCACCTGATTGTCACACAGGTCACAATAGGGACTGCATCTACCGGTCTGGATAGTTTGCAGAAAAGACATTGGCAGGCCATTGGATTAGCAACCAGCCTGTGGGGGCTCAAAACTCAGGTGGGCTTCTTGTGCGCGTATAGTGGCGGAGCTTGGACGTTTTGAGTAGGTTTTCTGGGTCATCATGCGAGAAAGCCAGGCAGACCACTCATTGGGCATCGGTGGGCATTCCTGGTACTGCACTCGGAGATATTCAAAATTGATACATGTGGTTCACAATGGGGAACGGCCGACAAAGCAGACGCGAGATTCGAGCATCCGAGTCCGAATGCGGCGAATGCATTCATACCAGCCAAACACAATGCGACTTTTCAAAGCGATTGTGAATCACCGCGCCGCAACATGATCTACAAGGCATGATCAACGGGTCACATCCACTATCCCTTTATTGACTGAATCTTGCGTGGTCAATCTCAAATGATAGCATCTGAGACAAGCGGTGGGTCGTACTGCCAAGGGGGCTGCGGGGGCGCTGACAGGACAATTGCGTCGCGATTATTCCTGGGCCCGAGGGCAACCGCTGCCTGAGAAAGTCTTTGGTGGAATGACATGTTGACAATCGCATACACCTCCAATGTAACTCTATGATTTGATTGCCACAACAAATAGTACTGTCGGGTGTTTTGGTTGTCAGTTTTGAGGCATGTCAGATTGTCAGGACGGCTGCAAAACTGAGAAGCATGCTAATGACGTCGTCCGAGGCTTTTGGCGGCCGAATTGATTGATCAAAGGACCAGCCCCAGTCAATACCGAACGAACCGTCCAGATCCTGACGATCTTGATCTTCGCTGTACTATAGTTAGTAGTCAATCCCGATCCCAGTATATCTATCATTATCCTTGCTACTAGGATCAATCGGAACCAATCTGCCGGAAAGGATCCGGAAAGGGTGAGCCTAAATCCATTAGGAAAAGGAAGAACCATGGTTCGGACTGCCCGCTGGCACAACATCCGATGTGCATGAGGTCATCTGGAAACGTCACACAGTGTACTCCGTACTCAAGATCACTTATTGGTTCGAATCATGCAGTCCCGACCACAACAACTAGCAAACATGACGAGCAACTGGTTCGCCATCAGCAATAACCGTTGGAATCAAAACCACCAATGCAACGGCGCGCGATGCATGGCACCGAAAACCCCCCGAACTCTGGACAGCCAGTAGGTTCCTATCCGCCGATTTCCAGGTACCAGGAACGCCAATCCCAGGGCTCACAGTCCCGATCCGAGAGAGTTCAATAGTCAGTCAATCGCTAGAACTCTATAGCTTCTCTCGCAAACATGTCGGGATTCGAGAGGCCCACCGGCTCCCGGCCCCTAGCTTCAAGCCGTGGGGCGGCATTGTCGATCTGCCCATTTCCTCCCCGACCCAACCCCTGTGACGGAGTACGGAGGCACAGTCAGCAGCGGGCTCGGAATCTAGGGTGTGGGGAGCAATCAGCATCTTGTACACCAACAGTCGTCTGATTCTTTTCCGCCCAAGTTGTGATCTCGTGCTCAGTTCCGGGTACAGTCGGACACGGACAATGTGGTTGCAGCTAGGCAAGGTTTCAACATTGTCAAGTTCACATGCGCGAAATATCATCAGCAAGGGGAGAGTCGCCGGTGAAAGTGCGGGGTATGACATAGAAGTGAATGCAACGAAGAAGAGGTGGGGAAAATGACGAAAGATGAAAAGATGAAATATGAGGCTGAATAGAAGTCTGAATCTTTGCCTGGTGGGAGACTCAGTCAACCTGAGGCCATAAGGCTATCTCATAGATCATCAAGTATTTTCATTGTCATGGCCATCGTATCGTGGATCATATATACATATAAACCCTGAGCATCAAACATTCCCGGAACTCCCTCCATATACATGCTTATCAAACCCAGATTGGGAACAAGAAGAAAATGTGCAAAAGAAAAGAAAAGAAAGACCTAATGCCCCGATAGAATCCAACTCTCAAACGGAGTACCACGCATCTGCCTCTTCCCATCCTTATCGGTTTGATACAGCACAGGCTCAAACTCACAAGACGACGCATACCGCCGGACCAAATATCTCCAGTAGCACGATTCCGCCGCAGGCGTCAGATATCGATCGCGGAAGGTCCGCACAGCGTTATTGGCAATGCGCTCCGCAGCATCAGGGTTGTCAATCAGGAGCTCCAGTTTCGTGTGGAGATCGGAAAAGTCCCGCTCGACCTCGACGAAGTTCGCGTCCGGTCCGGACGCGATCAGAGCCGCGTGGTGGGCTTCGCGCCAGACCAGCTTGTGCGAGACCACCACGGACCGGCAGTTGAGGAGGTACTTGCCTCGCCCGGAGAAACTGCGTCCTTCGGTGTGTGCCAGGAACATGTACCGACAGTGCTCCTCCATGGGTAATAGGTTGAATCGCACATCATTCTCTTCGTCCCAGTCGATGACCCTGACGCTCGCCCAGCTCTGCCCCTGCACGGCTTTGAGCAGCTTCCCGCGAATCTCAGGGTTTGTAGTCACGCTTCCGCGCCAGAGAAGCTGTTTCCGTTTGTCTTGGAAGGACAGCCCCGGGGTTATATGACCGTCCGGCGCGACCTCCCCGTCATCGACGGCGGCGATCCGACGTCGAATCTCTTTGTACGGGCCGACCTTGACTTCCGGCCAAGACCAGTATCCGAAGTCCGGCATCAGCCACACAGAGCTATCTTCCTCGCGCTTGGAGTACGACCACACCGGCCCTTTGCCGTTGCTGAAGTCGTCCGATGACAAGACAAATTCAACATTGGGGATACTGTCTCGATCCGGGATAGACTGCAGCGCGCGGTTGAGCGAGCTCAGAGTTGACTTGGCTCGAGTCTGCGTATAAGTCATGTCCGCATAGTCAACGACATACAACTGGTTTCAAACCGCACTATTAGAACACCACATACCAAGACAACAAGGGGGAAAACTCACCTCCCCATTATAAATTAACGCCCTAAACATCCCATCCTCCACAACCAGCTCATCCAGCTCCTTATACTTCACCGGATCACCCTTCCTACCCTCAACAGTCTTATTAACCTCCACAAACAGCTTCGGAAAAGCCGCCAGACACTGCTCCTCCGAAAGCCCATGGTTATTCGCGTCCCGCCTCGCGACAAACTCCCACTTCTCAGTGTCATTCGCGCAGTGGCCGAACGATCCATCCTTTGGAGGAGGAATCATCGAAGACTTCAAAGCATACTTGGTGACGTCGTTGGAAAAGCGGCCCTCGAAGACCAGGAATGTGATGATCGCCAATGAGGCGAGCGCGCCTGTGCCGAGGAAGCGGGCCCAGGTGCTTGGTTGGGGTTGTTGCCAGCGCATGGTGGGGTTATCCTTTCCTCTGTGGGGGGAATTGTGCTTTTATTGAGGATATCGATCAGGGTGATTTTTCGCTGCTGATGCTAGCTTGTATATGAGCGTTCGGTGTGCCCGTGTTTGGATTACGGCAATTGGTGCGGCGCAATGGCCATCGCGCTTCCAAAAAAGGTTTTCCTGAGGGTAATAAGAGTTCAGATAGCAATAAAGAATGAGGTTGATTGATCAAAGCAGAGATATCCAAGAAAGCTGAGGATAAATCCATTTGACTCTGGTAGGTTGTTCTCAAGTCAGACAATATCGCTGTGGTTTCTATGGCAACGCCTCAGCCCAATATCATCATTGGCTCATCTTGACACTTAATCAATCCATGAACTCCTACTACGAATAACCAATAACTAGTAGGTAGGCAACATCCGGTAATAATAGTGGTGCTACATTTCTCTTATATAAGTCCACCCTTCGAGATGAAGAGAGGCCAACGATCAGCGGCGCTGGGGCCCCTGGCGTCACAGGAGGCCATCTATAGGTCGGGGAAATACTTCTCAAATATGTACATGGAGTTCGCAAGTGCTAGAAAGGGCAAATGTATGTGTATCTGGGGGTATCTCAAAAACAATCGAGGATGAAGGGATTATATGCAAATTGTATAGTTCAAGCGAGGCAAACCTGCCACAAAAGACGGGGGGAATTGGGAGGGGAGCCAAAAAAATAGACAGACATCGGGGGGTTCGATTCTTCGAGGTAAATGGAAGGCCACTGGGCAAATATCAGAAGAATGAAGGGCAAAGCGTGAAACACGAGAAGGAAGTGTTCATAACTGGCATAAAATTCAAGAGACGGGCAGCGTAGGTGAGAAACAGAACCGCAGACTTAGTGCCTAAAGCCGTTCGCGTCCACTCGCGGTCCCTTGCTGCTGAAATAGCTTTCGTCAATCTTCAGAATCCATTCCACCTTTTGGGCCTCGGTCCGGCTTGCGAAAAGGAATGTGTTCTGCGGTCCGTACAATGCGAAGACGTTGGGGCGATCCGCCCCCGCTCCGGGGTTGTCGAGAAGTCGCGCGAAATCGGGGGCATGGTCGACTCGCGAAGTCCTCAGGTTAATGGCGTTGATCTCGTCACCTTCAGGCACTGAGTACACGTGAAGGTACGGTCGGCGGAGTTCAACAAAACGCCGAACCCAATGGGTATATGTATCATCCGGAGACAACAGATACCCAGACTTCAAGGAGGAGGGGTTCTTCGGTAGTGTTTGAATCGTAGCGATGAACCGCGGTGTAAGAGTGGCATCGTCAGAGACAGAGCTGGCATCGTCGGCTGAAGCTAGCGATTTCGTACGCGAAGCAAAAGCTGCACCTCCTGCCGGGGGTTCCGTATTGCTTCGGACAAGAACGGCATCGACTGAATCGGTCTTGGTCGCCCAAAGTTCGACGTACTTCCGGAGAATCTTCGCTTTCCGATCTGTCAATTCTTGGCTGCGCAGAGGTGTTGAACGCCCGCTTCGAGGGGGCGATGGGACCAGACTGCTGGCACTGAGAGCGCCTTTGGCCGCATTTAACTCGGCAACGCGGTGGCGCCGCTTACGGGCTGTCACATAGTCCCGGACAAGAGAAATTTTTCGCGGAGCCCATGCCGTGAGAAATTCCTCGCCTTTGACATAATCATTCTGAGTATTCATACGCCAAAGATCGGCCGCGCGCTTGGCTGACACGGGACGGACGACCAGGGAAAACATGCGAACAGTAGAATGCACAATCCTAGTGGAGTTGAACAGCTGCTTGAACATTGACTGCTGGCGAACATAGGTGCGACCTTGGATTTGCAGAGTCAAATCCCCACTGAATCCAACAGGATCTTGCAGACGTGAAGACAACAAGTCCCATCGAATTGTCACCTGCACTCGATACTTCTCCGCAGTGACCCTGTCGAGGAGGAGGGATCCATGCAAGCTGGAGTCCCACTGACCGATCAGCGTGACGTTCGACGTTCCATCAGCGTTATCTTTCACCATGGGTTCCTGGATAAACTTGAGAGGAACGTCTGGCGTCTGCAGATCCTGATCAGGGATCTTTCCCCACGGATCAAGCAGTCGCACTGATCCCGCTCGCACGTTGACCAGGTCATCCCATGGCAGGCTTTCGGTCGAGCTGTATGTCAAGTTGATGAGAACGCGACGCTGGAGACCCTGGTGCAGCTGATAAGTGCCAGCATCCAGGCTATTACTCTGCACCACCTCAACAGGAAGGTATTCTCCGCTCTCCGTCATTTCCAGGACCTGGATTCTTGCAAAGACGTCATGTCTCTCTTCGGAAAAGAATTCCGATTCCGCGATACGTGGTGTCTTGCGCTTTTTGCGTGGAGCTTCGGCTGAATCGCGCATGTCATCCCAGCTTAGAAGCTTGTCGAGATGCATCTGAGTCACCCGTGCGTAGACGCAAATTTTCAATGCAGTAGTCCGGGGGCTCGAAAGCGGCAAGCTCATGCTGTGAACACTCTCGAAGCGAACGGCGCTTTCATCGAAGCCGGTGATCATCTGGGTTGTGGTGGCACCCCCTTCATCCGAGATACCAGGGAAGAATAACTGCGCATGAACTTCTGTGCCCTCCCACTCGGCAAAGCCAATCATATCACGCATGACAACGTTGAATTTGAGCGTGGATGACGGGGCCTGCGCCGACGAAGGCTCCAAGGACAGCCGGATTATACCAACGACATTGTGCGTATATGGCGAGATCACCTCGACAGAAAAGTCCTGTACTCGGGTCTCAAAAACAGCAGTGAGCGGGATATCTGCGTCTCCAATCAGAGAGTACTGAGGCGAACATGGTTCGGAAAAGGGGTTCTCAAGTTTGAAATGTTGGATGTAATCAGGTCGGTCGATATACTGGTGCAGCTGACGCATAGCCTGAAGACGACGCTGGAGCTTCTCAACGGACCAGAGGTGGACCACGCATTGCTTGAAGTCAATTACACGAACTGCAATGCACGGCTTCTTGGCATCATCCAGCAGGATGTCCTCGTCTCCAGAGATTCCGTTCAGCACAAGATCGTAAGACGATGCCATATTGTGCCCATGATCAACAACCGCAAATTGAAACACGACGTTCTTGTCCATGATGTGGCTCATGACTTGGGCCTCCTTCAACAACGAAGCATGTTGGAGTACATTTTCCGCCATACGAACGTAGTTCTGCTGCGACCAATGACGAAAAATCGAACTGGCGATCTCGATCTCCCGGGGATCCAGCTCCGAAAAGCCATTCTCGTAGATCCTGGGAATGGGCTGGCCCATATCCCTCATGTGGGACTCGAAAGCTTGCTTCTGCCGCCGGAGTTGTCTCTCATACTCTTCTTTCGTCGCCCGGAGGGCCACCTCCATACGAGCTTTTTCGGACTGGAGACCTTCGGGTCCCCGGGTTGGAGAGATTTCTGCATTCCGTAGCTTGTGTTGGTATTCCTCCTTCTGTCGATCGAGTTGACGCTGCAGATCCTGGCGAGCAGACTGCAATGCCACATCATTTCCACTGTGGCCATCATCGTCCTCATTGTTACGAGGCGTGCCCGGGAGAGTGATCGCTGTATCCAATGAAAAGTTGTCGAGGGTTCCATTGGACATGTATTTGTCACGGACGGGGAAGGAGCTAAGGGAATCGGAATCCTCGTCATTCTCAGCTCGCCCACGTCGAGTCGCCCGCACCTTTTGCACATCTTCAAACAAGGCATCTAGTTCATCATCGCGCATGTTGGAGATATGATCAGGGCCCATGACAGCACTGACAGCTTCGCGACGGGCATTGAGCCAGTCCGATTCGCGGCCCCGCGAAGGCATAGGAGAGTCCGCTCGACTGGAATCGCCATCGACTTCCGAGCCAGCCTTGCTTAAATTCCGATCGTGGCTTTTGTTGGGGGCAGGTGAGCCAAGCTGGCTTGTGGTAATCGAGTGACGCAGCAAACTTTGTTCGACTCTCTCGGCACGGGCCTCTTGGGGATGGTTGAAACGAAAAATGTGAAAGTCGCCCATGATGATCCTAAAGCCACTTTTGAGACGTGTGGGCTTGTCGACACGCTGTCCATTGACCATGATCGCTGCACCCTCGCTGGGCACGAGCGTAACCACATTGTCCACATTCTCGAACTTGCAGTGGTCGTCCATTATCTTAGAACCATTGAGTCTGATCTCCACATGACTCCCTTGGTCCATGTTGCCAACCAAGGTGGTTCCAGGTTTGATGTTATAAACAAGACATTCGGCAAGCAATGGGTCGTCACTAAGGTTGACCAAATGGGGCATTTTCTTTGGGGTGCTCATTCCAACGAAGCCCTTCTCAATGCTGATTCCAAGTTCCTCCAGCGCTGCTTCGCGTTCTTTGTGGATCTGCTCCGTTTTCACAAGTTTCTCTTCCCATGTCTCGTTCAGATCTTTGTAAAGCTTCTCGCTTTGATTGAGCTGCTCCACAATCTCGGCTTTGCTGACCTTGGTGACCGAGCCGTCTGCTTTCTGGATAGAAACCAACTGTTTTTCCAGGGGAGTATCTGGCGGATAGTAGTCGTCCGCAGCGGGTGCTGCGCCGCCGGCACCTGGCGCACCGCCTGCAGCGGCCCCTGCCGCACCTCCACCGAGCTTCGATCTCAGTTGCAACAATTCTTCCTTCAGCTCCCTGATCATTCTTGCATTTGGATCCTCATTCACAACCGCATGGTTCTTAATACGCTTAGCGGAATCGGCATACCGAAGGGTACTCAGTGTCTCATCATAATTGATGTCTGCTGGCGAGATGGCAGCGATCATCGCTGTCATAGAGTTACCACCAAGTGAGTCTTTCAGTAACCATGTTAGAATAGAATCACGATAGGGAACCATGGAAGCATTCTTTTTCTTGCCAGCAGCGACATCTGCAAGAGCGGCAATGACACGACCAAGCGTCGACAGCGAACGATTGATTTCCGCTCCTTCCTTCAGACGTGCACCAGTTGCGCCGGTTGAATTCGCTCTCTCCGAACCCGCAAGATCGACCAAACTAATGCGCGAAACCTTCTCCGAGTCCATGGAAGTTTCTGCGTCGTGACGCTTTTGGCTCAGGGTGAGGGTAAATACGGCGTGGGATCGACTGGACGTCTCGTTCATGTTCGTAGCAGCGACAGTTCTGGCCTTATTACCTTCGTCCATCAGATTCTCAATTTCGTCAAAGGAGCGGACCGCAAGCTTGGAGAGATCTTCGACGTATGGACCCGTAGACGGGTGTTCGCGAACTTTCAGATGGCCTTTATTCGAGGGGTTGAGGAGATCGCGGACACGTTCGTTGTAGATTTCGATGTAAGATACTTCGACATTACAACTGAGGTTGCCTTCTTTCTGCATCTCCGTGATCCTCTCGAACATGGACTGACAAATCCTCGGGATAACACCATACTCCTTGCCATAACCCATCATCGAATAGGACTTCCCGGAACCGGTCTGCCCATAGGCAAAAATACAGTTGTTGTACCCCCCAAAGGCATTATCCAGCAGCGGCGTGCCCAGATCTTCAAAGAGATTGTCCTGACTCGCATAATTAGGGGCTTTGTTGTCAAAAGACCAATAGGATCTATCGAAGGCGAAGTTCTTCGGGCCTTCCGATCCGCCCTTCCCTCCCTTTCGTGGTTGTTTTGCTTCGGCACTCGGTGGAGGGATGAGCACGGTTTGGTCTCCATTCATTTGCACGATACATTTTGAGCCCTTTTCCTTTTCTACACTCACGGGTCGTCCCCTAGGTTAGTCGGCGACTTTACAACCAAAATACACTCTCCTCGAGGCTCACCTCTGCTGTTGAAAGGCCGCACCCGCACCACCACCTTAATGTTTCCACCGCCTCCTGGAGCCATTATGACCGATTCCCCATACACCCGGGGTCCGACAACCGCCTGCGCGTACTCGAAATTTGGCCCTCCTTAGCGGACACCGCGCGCAAACGAGGGCAAGTAAGGAAGAAAAACACGAGTCGCGAACGCCACCAAGAGCGCCGCTCTGGTGATAAATCGCAAGCCGATTACCTCCAGACCCGGCCTATCGCACCTGACACAGTGTGAGTCGTGCCCGGGGTGTGGCTGGTTCGAGATGAAATGTTGGTCGTGGATGTCAACAAAGACGTCATCTATTTGTTTTTGAGTTCGACGCGATTCAGGGGTAACGTGGCCGCAACTCGGGCTGCCGTGCAGCACTTAAGGCGACCGAATTCGCGACAAAAGGTAGGCGAGACCTTTCGGAAGAGGAAGTAATATTGAAGGATGGAGATGGAGAGGGAAGGGGAAGGGAAAAAAAGGGATTACGAAGAAGTCAGCGATCGGCTCGAAAGTCGCCCCCCAGGCACGGGAAAAGCCACATGAGAACCCCCCCCCCCCGAAAAGGCGGGCGGAATTGCGGCGGATAAGGTAAGCGGTCTGGACGGGGTTGCAGCCAATCATCGGTCGGTATACCCCGTTTTTTCGATCCCCGCGTCGCGCTCAGCGGGCGTACCATTATTGGGATAGGCAGGTCAACAAGGTACCGTAAATGAAGTAGTGTGCAAATAATTGCGACTCTATTCAATATCCCAGCAAGGAGCATCAACACGGACTGCGGATTCGCGTTTTGTTGCACGTGACTATGGATCTGGACTCTTCAGATCGGCACTAGCTGCCTCGTGTTATTATATAGGATTTCAGTCACATGGGTTGTGATCCATTAGCCATTCTTTCATTAGTTAGACAAACAGCTAGTTAGTAGCAGTTGAGGCTCTGTATATAATGTGGAGCGTAGACATCTCTGAGATATCTGAACCATGTTTTGAGTTGGGTTCGACAGTAGTGGGTCTGCTGATGAGGAACAATGGCTCAGTGACTGTATTTCTTGCTTGATAAGTAAGAATATTCGACTTCCTAATCATAATAGGAATATATCCTATTGACTGCAATATGAATTAGTTTGAAGGCCGTCCTGTGGTAAGCCATATTTTCCTTGACACCTGATCACTCTACTTCTTGGTTAGCACGTGACTAGTGTACGGTGAGAAGAGTTAATGGACAAGGCACTGCTGGCTTTAAATAGAGTATAAAACAAATAATATAGATCTGACATTCTGTTATTAGGTTGGCTGTGAGTGAGTGGTGCTAGACGTGACTTTTTCTTGTCATATAAATCAAATTGCTGTGAGGCATGGCATATATATATTTACATGTTGGGCATTATTCACCACCCATGCTGAACTTAGTATAGAGTAGTAAATTTTAGGCATTCCAACCATGCAAGCTACCAGTACTAGTATGATATGAAAGAAATCAGACTATGATTTCTCTGTTATCATGGCCTGATAAGTATGCAAAGAAGTCAGTTCTTCTAATCTTTGTATTTTGTTACCCCAAGAACAGCACACACAAGGGCATTCAACAACTAATAGAGCATCCCTTACTTCCTAATAAGCACCCAGCCCAGAAAGCCAAGCGACAATTATCTTTAGACTGAGAAGACAGCCCTACCACCGGCTGACAGCATACAAACATGTTTGCACAACACACCCACTCATACTCAGCATTTTGCGCCCTGTACTGTCTGCATACCACCTGGTATGTAAATGCACTGCCACAACATCGGCCATGCGCGAAATAAGTATCCATCTACCTATCTTTTCATTCCAAGCCAGCCCACACTGCAGAAATCCAAATACAGTGCTGAGGTATTTCAATGCCGCTGACACGTGGGTTCTATTCTCCCCACAAACACCTACGTTTGTAGGTATGTAAGTCGATAGGTCGGGTAGCCTGATATACAGGTAGATGGACCAGTCCGGTGCACTCCGACCAGGCCGTTACCAACGGGTGTTTTGCTTACTTTCCACATTATATTAATGGTTCACTATATATACTCAGATATGGATCAGGGATACAACCATCTCATACAAGAGGTAAGTAGCAATGGCGCCCCCCGGCAAAGCTAGACACTGCATGTACAACTGGCAACCGGCCTAACCCTAAGTGGGCCGCCACCTACACCTCACTCCAGTGAGCGCCAGCCAAGTAGCAAGCGGTGAGGGTCCGACTCGCCAAGTTACTCAAATCTACCTGCCATCGACGTGGCCAATAGGGTGTTGAGGTCTCTGCAAAAGTTTTTAGTCACTGCTTGAGTTAGTTGTTTACTCCGTAGTTATCTTAGGTGGGTTGGGAGGTTGGATTGTAGGCAGGTTGTGCGTTTTGGGTGCTTGGTGCCCGATTTGCCGGGATGAGACCACCCGTCATCATCATCATCGTCATCTTCATCATCATCTTCATCATCATGTGGTGATAAAAGGTGGGAGGTTGGTCTGTTGGTTCTTGCAGAGAGCTGCTGTTGATGGTGATGATGGTGATGTTTTTGCTGGGGGAGGTGTTGTGGCGTTTGGAATTGCTATGACGTTGGTTCTTTGTTTGATTTGGGTAATTTATCGTTGTTGTTTGGGAGAATCGGGAATTACTGGTGGGGCTCAGAGAGTGGGATTGTTTTATGTTCTTGGGATTGATATTTGGGTATATAATTGCTTATACGGTTTTTAATGGAGATGGAAAGAAATAGATCATAAAAGGGGAGTGGGAAAGTAGGAACAGGAACGGAATTCTGATGTTTAGTACACGGCATCTTAATGCATAGGAGTTTTGCAGTCACATTGAGACAGTTATGGAGCCAGTACGGCCCATAGCAGAGATGTGCTTTAGAAGAAAGGGACGTTATCTCCCTTCTAGCCAATGGTAAACACCATCGACATGCCCGGCTGTCACAGCGGCATCAAATCAGGCCCACGCGAGAACCCACCAGACCACCTGCAGACGTGATAGTGACGAGGCCGAGTTAGTAAGACGCGAGATAGACCAAGAACAATGACACCTGCCCCATCGCCGGGTCTGCGGGCCAATCAAGCAAGATGAAGCGGAAATCACACCGAACGCACTGTTCCCAAATCCAGTGGGAGGTCGATACACAGTTCCCATTGGGCATTGGCGCCTGGATAGATCAGCCAGCTCATTTGCGGCACCCCTTGCTGAAACCCGGGAGACACGGATGTGTCAAACCCCCCACGCTCAAGGCAGTCTGATGCCATTGGGGTGTCATCTTTGCGCGTGGCGAAGCGCAGCTGCAGTCGTGACTGGTGACCCGGTGGGTGGCCTAAGAGATGTGGTCGTACTGGAGATGGCGAGCAACGGTTGTAAGATGAATTTGACCTACCCTTGGACTATTCGGGTTTCTCTCTTGAGTTAGTCAGGACCCCGAACGTAGGCCACGTCAGCCAATACGGTAGGCAGCTTCCGCAGCTGACGATCGGAGGGCCAGTTCTGAGGCTATTCTGGAGCTTCCCCGCGTTTGATGATGACGGCATGTGGCCTTCTATCCCTAGGAGCTAGATGGTAACTTTGGGTGTCTACCCAGTTGATTCTCTGATGATTGGTACGGTTCGTCCTTGATAAGACAATGAGATTGTCAGCTGCGTATCACTGTGATTTTCGGAGGATAGCCACCAAGGATGCAGTCCGAGCCGGTCGAAGGGCCAGCAACGTCTCCCAAGAATGGATAGGCCTTTGGTTATGGATGCAGGTGATTAGATTCCGACAAGCCGATGGCCGCGCCTGTGCATGAGATATGAACAGCTTCGGGCTTAGCCCAATAATCTCCCTGAGATGCCAGTTCCTCGAGTATGAACAAGGTTGTGTCTGACTGGATCTCTCGGTTACTGAACCTCCGAAAACCGCTGCCCTGAAATGATTCCTATGTGTAGTGACTGCACTTCGTCCCCAATGTGTATCCGTGAGCTCTTACTCTGTCTATATGGGACAGAATGACGGGAGCCTGGATTGCGTGCCGTGGGACGCGCCACCCAGAGCACTGTCGCACTCTTAATATCTATCGGAGAGAGCATGTCACAATCATTTCCCAAGGATGTAAGGTTGGATTTTTGTACAACTCCCGTTGGCCGTCTGATAAATTTTTACCCTGAGACGCGCATTCTGGAGGTTAGAGGGGACGAAAGCAAATCCACGACTGAACCGTTGATGATCTCCATCTCCATCTTTATTGGGCTATATCCCATCTTGTGCGATGTATAGAAGCTGGAAGCAGAGCACAGACCCAGCTGTACTCGAGAACACTCCGTAAACAGTGCACTGCATGGACAGATTCAAAGGGCATACTCGGCCATATTGTACATGAGAATACCCCATACGAGGTGTATGGAGTGAACACCCCAGCAGAAACCCATGTTTCATAGTGGATAATCCCGGCCGCTGGGGAAAACTCCATGCAATCATCGAAGAGCGGTGAGGTGGAGAAAGCCATGTTCAACCTGACGTCAGGTGGGCCCGGGCTTTTTCTCTTTTCTTTGTCCGTTTCCTGTGTACAATACCTGACGGTAATATTTTAGTAAGCGCTGCAGCGCCAAAGGATGAGAAGAATATGGTGGTGCACTTCCTTTGATGCTGCCGACTGAGAGGACTTGGCGTAGCCTTTCATGAGATCATTCTGCAGTGCCTGGGGGGTTAGTTCAGAAGAGTATACTCCGAAGTACCTAACTAACCACCTGTTTGATAGCTTTGGGTGGGACTGTGTTTCGTCGAGTCTGGAATGGTCCCACGATGCCGCCCGGGGCACATCAGTCACAGAGCGGTCAAGCTTCCACACGTGGTGGGGATGCAATCGGCGCCTAATCTTCCTAAGCCCGGCCCACGATGGACAATTGTGATAGCATGCCTCATTAAGGTTTCTTTTCCAGTTTGATAGTCATTCGCCTTACTGGATATGGTCCGCTGGGAAATAGGAGAAACTGTTTGTCCTAAGGAAGTTTCTTCGGGTCCTCGGTCCTTGATCCCATGATGTCACAGATATGTTACATATCAATTAACAGCGTTGCTGTCGAGTATCCCGCGTCGTGGACCATTACCCCAGAGCCTCGCATTAGGTCTCTGCAGAACAAGGGGAGAGGGGGAAAAAGAAAGAAACAGACCTTCGATCCGGTGTGATAAGCAAGAATGGCCAAGAATGTGCCCAGGCACCGTCTGAGGGAATTTGGGGGGCAGGGAATAAAGATGATAAAAATCCAGAGCTACTGCATCCAGCGCACAAAGGAAGAGACCATGCAGGGTGCTATTAGCTGATGATCAGACGCAAAATCTAGGCCAGGAGAACGTGACGAATTTAGTCCGCCGAATAATTTATTCCCGACAGGATTCGTTCACGGCCTTATTCGATGTTTCCTTTCTTTTTCCATTTCAGTTTTAGCCCCCAAGCAAAGGCCTGGCCAAGGCCAGCTAGGGCCTCCAAAGTCAAACGAGGTTGGAATGAAGCAACTTTAAGGGTGGTTGTATAGACAGTGGACCGATATCTACAATCTCTGGTAATGGTTCGCACTTGGATGATCGAAGATATCTCGACCCATAAGACATCCTGCATCAAGACATGTTATCGAGGTGCTGGGCGGGTCACGGGTTTCCTGAGATCCGACAAGCCCTCGATGGAACCATGTCGTACGGAGCACAGTAATTTAACCAAAGTGATACAGAATCCGTATCAAATACCGAGGTTACTTCGCCTGGGTGCCTAACTTTATGGCTGATGCACGTCCATAAGGCTGCGTATATTGACTCTGACTTTGAATCAATTGTGAGTATAGGACCGAAGATCTTTTTTTCTTTAAAAGAAATAGGGGATGACAGTGGAAAGGTCCTCTCTGTTCTCCGTACAGCAGGTGATTATCCAGAATCATGGTAAGAATGGGAGACGGAATGTGGTGGAAAATCTTGGTCCGTACTGGGGGTGCTGGGGGCAGACCAAACACTCGGGAAAGCCGGCTTTTTGGGCCACTAAAAGATTAGACCTTGAACGTACTCCGTAAATGAAAAGAAGGAAAGAAATGTGTTAAGTTCAAGCAAGTAAAAAAAATCAAATCAAAGAAACTAACAAACTAAAATTCAGAACTAACACTAAACCATACCCATCATGCTCCGACGGAGAAAGTTCCTCAATGAGATGGCTGACACTGATTAAATACCAATACCTAAATCCTGGGTTGGATGACCATATAATACCGACCCAGCCTTCCCGAGTCCCCGTGGATGTATATGTTTTGACCTCACCTGGAAATCTTACCTGGTAACAGGCTGGTTTTACCCCAAGTGGGGCAGACCCCGGGGTCAATACGGACAGGACCGTCACTGGCAGCGGTTGGTCTGATTCCCTCGCCGCCTCTACCGCTAAACGAGAGCCCGAGCCAGTGAGCTATCCTCTCAGCGCGTCCGGTACAAATGCCCCATCGCCCGCCCCCTTCTCGTCGCTGCGCCTTTCACTCTCTGCCTCTTCTCGTTGGTCATCCAAGCCTCCAACGACCTTCCTAAGAATAAGATACGTTGGACAGTCCTGCCCGCACACAAACCTATTGGTCTGGTCCTCTTTTCTTTTTTTTCCTACTCGCTACCCACACAAGTTGGCTTCAGATCACTGATCCTCCCTTGTTGTACAATCCAATCAATCGTGCTTCTTTCCTGCCCACCTTTTCTCCCCCCAATCCACCTGTGTCCTTGTTTCCCCCCTCGTGATTGATCACTCTCCATTACATCTATTATTTATTTATTTTTCATTGATTTATTTTTTTCATACTACCTTATTTGATTTGTATTTTTTTTTCCTGCTATTGATTATCTGATTTATTTGATTTTGCTTGATTTATTTTTATCTGATTTTTTTTCCACCTTGGTTTATACAGATTTATCTCGATTTTATTTTATTTTCACTTCATTTTTCAATTTCCACGGGTGTGATATTCCTCCCCCTCTTCTAGGTACGTCAACCACTTATCCCATCCCCAATACCTGCCCCTTGCTCAACTTGGTCGTTTGGTTTTCTTTTATGATTGAACACCTCATTTCCCTTTCTGCCCAATCCCATTGCTCTGTCATTGTCCGAGGCAAACCTCCGACAAATCGAATCACTTTTCCATCTGTTTTCCCCCGTGGGTTGCCCACATTCTCCCCTCTTCGGCCCTCTCGTTGGCTTCGTGACCAGCACCAGATTGTTGACCTTGCACCAACCAAATCTCCATCATATCCTTCCTCATTGCCATTTGATTGTATCTGTTTGTGTCATTGGATCTGCGGTTTCTTGATTGCATCGTGTATCCTGGTGGACGCTCCACAAATCAGATCGAATTCGCCCCTCTCTTCATTTTGCGCTTTTGTTGTGATTCGCGTGTGCCCGTCTCGTTCACGGATCAACCCGGCCCGGGACTGACATCAGCGACAGAATCGTCTGCCCACCGTTCACCGTCCACCGCTCTTGCGCTACCCGCCTTCTCGTTGGCAGAAGCTCTCGCTCTTCATCCATTCCCCGTGACAAGTCCCTCCCCAGGTCGTCAAATCATCGTGTTGCTTGCATGTTTTGCATCGCTGTTGGGAACTTTACTGCCTCCATCTCAGATCGATCATCAGGTAATCTATGGCCCCATACCCCCTCGCATCGTCTCTTTTCCCCCCCTTCCACAACAAACCCGACCGTGTTGTTTTGGTTCCTTTGGCCTAGGACCGCGGTCCGTCACGCTGCGCGACATGCGATCCTCCCCCATCTTGAATCTTGCTGCACCCACCTGACTACCCCAAAACAATCCTCCGAATTGATGTCGCATGTGCCAAAAAAAAAAAAGAAAGGATTGAAGGAAGCCTTGACCACGAGTCCATTGTCCTTTGGTTCCTGTATTGGATCTATTGCATCATGGTCGCGTCTTCCGGCTGTCCGTTCCCCGCCACCACTGGTCCAATCAGCACGCGTCGACCTTTATTTACTTGAGATGTCGGTTGACTGACAGCATTCCCCCATATCCTACAGGACTCTAGTTTGACCTTGTTGCAAACTATACGAATTGTCTGCAGGGACATCATTGGTTTCTCAATTGCTCTACGATTCTGCGCGTGAAGAAAGACGTGTGACCCTTGTATGCAGTGGTCAGTACGTCGCATTTCGACAAGGTATGTTGCCCGCTGCATCGTCATTCTCGCGCTTGCCAACGCATACACCACCCCCTCCCCAGCCTTGAAAAAAACACGGAAAAAAAAGAGAGAGAGAAAAAAAAAAAAAATAAAAATAAAGCAATAAAGAAAGACAAACTAAACCGCCACGCTTTCGTCTTTCCCCTCCCCCGCCACCCCTTTGGCATTACCCCTCCACTTCGTCATGACAGCACACAATTCCAAGACCAACATGTCTTGGTTAGTGACGAGGATGTTGCTGATAGACTTCTGTAGCCAAATTAGCCCTGTGAGGCCTCATTAGGCGTGTTCCGACACCAAGATTGCGGTCGCAATCTTGTTCTGGGGACTTCTGAACGAAGATATCTTCGTTCGCCTGGACTTGAAAAACTAGGCAGACTACGTCGCTTAGCACCGCCTCATATCGCGCCGTTGCGCCGTCGCCTTCCGATATAGGTGTGGCCGATCAGTCCTACTTTTTTAGGATCGGAACGTCTGGAGATCGATAGCCTGCCAGTTGTTGTCTCAAATACACTGCGTAGCTCGTGTCGCTCTGATTTTTCGATTGTTTATTTTTTTTCTGTCGCCCGAACTGCGCACTTCTGGTGCTAGCTTGTTGCTTGTCTTAGTCAAGAGAGGCTGCGCTTTCTCTGACAACGCATCAAGTGCCGTTCTGTCGAAGGCACCCTGGTCCGCTGCATCAGAGCCCAACCACGTTACACTCCGAAGTGGACGTCAAGAACAGCATACCCACAAAAGACTCAGATCCTCCG
Organism: Aspergillus taichungensis; assembly: GCA_002850765.1. Lineage (NCBI taxonomy): Eukaryota > Fungi > Ascomycota > Eurotiomycetes > Eurotiales > Aspergillaceae > Aspergillus > Aspergillus taichungensis. The sequence goes on from KZ559643.1 coordinate 40,698, forward strand.
GAAGGAGTCGTTCGAAGTAACTCAGCAAACGAGCGCTCAGTTTTTCCTTCTGGCCCAGTGGATTACCTGGTCGCTAACAGGTGAAGACCCGGTAAATCAGCGAAACGCCGTCTCAGGTAACCGCTCTGGTGCAAGCGCCCTTACCCCGTCTGACCCCACTTTCAACCCAGTGACCGGTTGGCGCTGCACTCCGCCCTGACACTATTTCGAGCGCCTGCAGCCTTTCGCATTCAAGTCGTCGAATCAACGGCGTCAGCCCCTTCACGATCTCTGCGGTTGTCTCCTGGTTTGCGCGCAACCGTGATTGCCCCAGAGAAAAAGCGCTTCCACGCCCTATCAATTTCATTGACCGCTTCCTGACCTATCGTGAACCAATTACTACCAACCAAACAGTTTCTCTTTCCACCATCGCCATTGGTTTTGATTGTGAGATTCTAGTTCGCCGACCTCATCCAATCAACTTTGTGTACTGAACGCGTGCTGGCAAGGACCACCGTGATCTCAGAATGGAGTACCCCCCGCAATATCAACAGCCTCACGGCCAACATCCCCATGGTCCCTCCCACATTGCCGCTCCCTACCAGGCCGGACCGCAGAACCCGGGTTCCGCCGTCGGGTCGATGGCTTCTCCCACAAACCCGCAAGCTCATATGCAACCCGCTCACCCGACGCATCAGACCTCCCCCATTGTTCCGTCGCAGTCGCATTACCAGCCCCCGCAAAACGCGCCCGGCGCGGTACATCCGCAGATGAACTTCCCTCAGTCGTACGGCGTCGCCGCCGCCATCCCCCAACAGTATGGCATCTCCCCGACGCAAGCCGCTGCCATGGCGACCGCTGCCGCCTCGGGCCAGTTTTACCCGCTCCACCAAGACTCCATGACTGGGCAGGTCGCCCAAGGACCGAGGGGATCCCCCCGCATGGGAGGTGTTCCGGTCAAGGACCGCAACCCTCGGTCTCCTCCCTCAATGCCTGGTCAGATGCCCCCCATGGGTTCTCAAGTACCGATGGGCCAGAGTGCTCAGCTGCAGCAGCGTCGCATGAGCCACGTTGGCAGCCCACACGTGCCGAATTCCCAGCCGGTGATGGCCCACGTGACTCGACCTTCCGGGCCGCCCGCCATGGGGCCCCCGCCTCCGGCCCCGGTGCAGCAAAGTCAGCCTTCTCCGGAGTTGGTCGCGGGCGCCGCAGAGGAATCGCCGCTTTACGTCAATGCTAAGCAATTCCACCGCATCTTGAAGAGACGCGTTGCGCGACAGAAACTGGAAGAGCAGTTGAGACTGACATCCAAGGGTCGTAAGCCATACCTGCATGAGTCGCGACACAATCACGCGATGCGGCGACCGCGTGGCCCGGGTGGGCGATTCCTGACGGCCGATGAGGTGGCCGCCCTGGAGAAAAAGAGCGGCCAATCCGTGGACCAAGAGAACGTGGACGTGGGCGCGACCAAGGGCTCTGGGGAGAACCCTCCCTCAGCGCAGAAGCGCAAGTCGAGTCATCTCAATGATGAGAACGCTACGCCCGTGAAGAAGACCAAGACTGGCAAAGCGGAAGACAGCGAGGAATCTGCCGAAGCCTCCGACGAGGAGAGTTGAGCAGTTTCTCTTTCACCCTCTGTTCCGTATCTTTATCGTGAGAGTTACCCGTCCGCGTTGCCTTTGCTTTTTGGATATCTTTGATTTGATGTTCCCTCTGTCTTCTTTTTCTTCGTATTTATTGATGATGGTTTTTACGGATCGACGCGACGTTGGAATTCCCCTTTTTTGCTTTCTCAAACCCGCCTTATTCTTATTCTGGAGCAAGCGATGTGTGACATGGATCTACTACGGCTTTGTTCTTGTTCTTGTGTTGTCGCACGCTTACGTTTTCTGCGCCTCTTGCATTTATGTCTGTCTATACGGTTATGCTGGTACGAAGTTTTCCTTTGGTTTCTCCTTCTGATGTCTATGTTGTTGAAATTCTTGGGGGTCTACAATGACTCCTGATCGCTTGTTCACTCGAAAGCTCCGCCCCCACGGTACGCCATGCCGCCCGAACGGTATCGTTGATGGGAGCTCCTTGAACCTTTCCTGCCCTCGGTAGAATCCTGTTTCATGCCAACGCAGTCCCACCTATTGGCCTTTATCCATGGACCGTTGTATCACTCATACCGGTCACTGTGGCACAAGCCTGATTTACCGTGGCTGCCGCTGCCATGGAGACCGCATACCTCTTGTTCAAAACCACCCCTCTTCGACCCTTTTGCTTGGAATGATGGTCCCGATCTAGAAAGGGGACACCCCGTCAGTGGTAAAATCCTTCCGCGCCCGGATCTGAGCGTATAGAGCTTGGAATTCGGGTATACGGTACTTGGGGCAGTCCCCATATGCCTTGAGATGCCTCACAGCCAAGATTTCGCGAGCTAACGGTCTCTCCTGTGTCCTTCAGGCATGCTAGCCTAGCATGTCGGTTGGGCGGGCTTGTGATTGAGCTCATGCGTCGGACCATGAACACAGGGGTTGGGGACCAGGAAATCTCTCTCCTGGTGCACATTGGGTCTTCGGACTATGAGTGTCCTCAGCGTTTCTCCCGGTGGTCTGGACAATTACTCTGACCGTGTGGTCGGCTTGCGTTTGAAACTTGGGTGGTCGGGCAAGGATATTGTTATCCCCTGTTGAGGATGAGCAATTTCCTTTGTTTTTCTTTCACCTCTTTTATTTTTCCTCCTCTTCTTCCCCTTTAATTCCCTTCTCTCCATGTGTGATTTCCAACGGATGATTCCCCTGTTAGTTATGTATAAATATCAGGACGTACTTTTGCTCGACGATGCTTTCACCCCCGTAGATCGTAGGAGTCGGACGTGTCGCAAACAGACGCGCTTAAGTCATCATCACGCTCCGATGCATACGCTAACCCGATCTAGCCTAGTCGTGGCTCCACCTATCCGGGCCATCTCCAGCTCAACTCTCTCCATCCTCTTCTTCTCTTCTCTTTTCTCTCTTCTTCCCTCTCCGCGCATTGCGACCTTGTCCCTGGCCTTCTTTGTCCAAGGCGCGCTTTTCCTCTCTTCCTTCTGGAGGCTATCGGATTGGATGCGCTGCCAGGCTTGATTTACACACCAACATCACTTTTTAATCAAAAGGCTTCTTGTAGGTCGCCTGCCTTGCTGTCCTTTCTCTCTTTGAACTTCCCCCCCGTTCCTTCTGCCTCTCATATTCCCCTGCCCCCTTGCCCTGCTCATTTCTTTTACCTGGCCCTTTCAATCCCTTCCTCTCTGAAGATTCTATTCCTATCAAAATCGAACTTGAAAGCTTGCGCTCTTCTCGTTTCTGCTCTGCATCTCCCTCTTCTCAGTCTGTCAATTGCATTGTCGCGCCACCTTCGAGTCTCGAGACGCCTCGTGCTATTGTCTTGTCTTACATCGACGCTTTCTCCCTCTTTTTTTTTTTTCTTTTTTTTTTTTTTTTCGTCTATTACACCTTTCTTCTACTATCTCTTCTCTCTTCTGCTCGCGTGAGCGTGCGTCTTTAATTTCCCTTTAAAATAACCAACTCATTCTTGTCATTCTCTATTCAACATGCCTTGTCTCTCTTTTTGCCTTCTTCCGGGCCCCGACCTTTCCTCATCTTCGTTCATCAGATTCCGTCCTCCCTTGCCCTTCGTCAATCTCCAAGATGCCCGCTGCCCCTGACATAATATGATTTGCTCTAATGTTGGTGATTTCGGTTCTTAGCTTACGTCGCCGGTATCTACCTACTCCACATATCCGTTTCGTTCCGACGCGACTCTTCTTGTCTCACTCGTCTCTTACGTGAGGCTCATCGCCTTGAGTCGAAGTTGGGATCAAGGACCCATACCTGTTGGTCGCTGTCGTGATTTGAGTTCTGCAAAATGGATCCATATGAGAGTTATGGGTCTCCTGGCAGGAACCGTGAGGCGGACTCCTACGTGGCTAGAGCTCCCGTGGACTCGTACAGACGTCGGTCGCCTGGTAGGTTACCACTCGGTGGTCTTTGTCGGAGCATGGTTGGATGTCGCGGTCGCTAAATTGTTGGAATCTGTAGTCTCGCAAGACCGTCGTAGAGGTCGTCCCCGTTCTCGTTCCCCCGTTATGATCGACCGTTACGAACCTTCTGACCGCCGTGGAAACCGGGATGATTATTATGCCGCAGCTCGGGAGACCGCCCTGCGAGAGCGCGAAGATCGCCGCCGTGCTCCGTCTCCGACTGTAGCAAACATTGACCGATATGTCCCTGGACAAGACTCGGGCAGACGGCCGATCCCCACGAACCCCCTACCAAACCCCTTGGGCCTGGAGTTCCAAGTTGGATTCAATTGGTTCGCTGAGTGGTGGCGGGCAGAACAATCGATCAAGGAAGAGAAGGAACGGGCAAAACATGGCGGGCGTCGTCCATCGGATCGCGTCAAGGGTGAACGCGAGTCGCGTGAGGATCGGGAGAGAGAACGCGCTCAGATACAGGCCGCTTACGACAAGTACAAGGTGGACCTGCAGATTAAAATGGCTAGGACTTTTGTGCACCACCATCGGACCGAGGAGTGGTTCAAAGAACGGTACGTTCCCGAGGTTCGGGAGCCTCTTCGCCGGCGCACGATGGACTTTCGCGTCGGTGCTTATCAGCAGTGGGAGCGCGACCTGGAGAGTGGCTTGTTCGACGAGTTCACCCTGGAAGGAATCTACAAAAATGAAAGCGACGGTGCGGGCGGCGTCATCGAGAAGGAAGAAGGCGAGACAACCGCAGTCGGCGAGACGCTGGGTGTCTTGGACTTGCTTCCGGCCCGGGGTGGCGAGCTACGCGACGAGGCTTTGTCTCAGCCCGCTCTCCTCATCAAGACTCTAGCACCCAATGTCAGCCGCGACAAGATTGAAGAATTCTGCAAAGAACATCTCGGTGAGCAAGATGGCGGATTCAAGTGGCTGAGCCTCAGCGACCCCAACCCCTCCAAGAAATACCATCGCATGGGGTGGATCATGCTTCACCCCGCTGCAGATGCTCCGGTCGTCGAACGAGGTGATGGCCGGGAAGAGGAGGGTGAAGAGATGGAGCACGATGTGACTCAGGGTTCTGGAAATGCCAGCGTTGCCGACAAGGCCCTGGAAGCGATCAATGACAAGACCATCCACGATCCCGTTCATGGCGACTTTGTTTGCCATGTGGGTGTACATGTGCCCCCGTCGCAGCCGCGCAAGAAAGCCCTTTGGGACCTCTTCTCGGCACCCGAACGTATCGGACGGGACCTCGAGCTGGCACGGCGTTTGGCCTCGACGCTGGATGCAGAGATGTGGAACGCCGAAGGCGCGACCAAGATCGACGAGCGAGTCGAGGAGTTGCGTGGGAAGGGGTGGCTGCAACCCCCCGTGACTGGGCCCGTCAGTGTCAAGAAACGGAAGTCGGACTTCGACGCAGATGACATGGACGAGGGTGAGGCCGAAGAAGGCGAAGAGCAGGAAGGGTGGGAGGATGACGACGTTGACGATGAAGAGCTTCTGGCTAAAAAGAAGAAGTTGGACCTCCTGGTAGAATATCTTCGCCGAGTCTACAATTTCTGCTTCTTCTGCGTTTTCGAGAGCGACTCCGTTCACGAGCTGACCCGGAAATGCCCCGGTGGCCACCTGCGTCGCCCGCGCGCTGGGCTCACTTCCCAGTCGAAAGCCGTGGCCCGGGCCAGCGCTCTCGGCGAACCATTCCCCGTCAAGAAGAAGGAGCCTAGTGAGGACGGGGAGGAACAACCGTCGCCTGCGGAGGAGAAGAAGTCCCAGAAATTCAGCTCAAAGTCGGAGCAGCAGCTTCAGCGTGCGTTCAACTGGGTGCGGACATTCGAAGACAAGCTTTTGCAGATCCTCGAACCGGAGAATGTCGATATTCGCAAACTCGGCGGTAAGCCCGTGGAGGAAGCACTCCAGGAGGAGCTGGCCAAGTTCGTCAAGCAAGAGGATGATTCGAAGTTCCGCTGCAAGGTGCCCGAGTGCAACAAGTTGTTCAAGGCTGAGCACTTTTGGGAGAAGCACGTGGAGAAGCGCCATGCGGAGTGGTACAACAGCATTAAGAGTGATGTAAGTCGATCCGATCCATGCCTGTGATCAAGAGCCCTTGCTGATTGTCTTACAGTTGACCCTGGTGAATGCCTACGTTCTCGACCCCGCCCGTATTGCACCCTCGCGGTCGGACGCGAACAGCAACGGACATTTCCCTCTCCACACCGGTCACAACCAAACTGGCACCCCTCGCGGGTTCAGTTTGGCGTCTATGCCGCCGTACCTCAGTGGAGGCCCTGGTGTTGCCCCTGGGATGCAAGGTATGCCCGGAGCTGGATTCCCGAGTCTCATCGGAGTTGGAGGCCAGCCCTGGGGCTCAAACGGGATGGTCGGCGGCGACCATCCTGGCCTTCACCAACCGGGCGTTATGCGCCGCGGAGGCGGTCGTCACCAGCGGATGGGCCCTTATGACCGACGAGGCCACCGTTCCGGCGGTGGCAGTGGCCGTTTGAGCCCGGTCCGCGGCATGTCTCACATGTACGGCGGCGCGGGTCGTCTCCCGCCCAACCCTACTGCTCCATACATTCCCCCGGGCCACCCGGCAGCCGCAATGGTGGCTGCGGGTGGCTTCCCGGATGCCATGGGGGCAGGCAGTGCCCAGCAGGGAATGGGACCTCGCGAAGCGGTGCAAGGCCGCAGCCTGAAAAGCTACGAGGATCTCGATGCGGTTGGGGGTGCGGGGAGTGGAGAACTGAACTATTAGTTATTCCACCCTGTATTCTTCATCTTCCGCTGGAAGACTGTATTTCCGGTTTTTTGAATTGGCACAACCTTTTCTCGGTTTAGGCATTGCATATTTGGCAAAATTTTGTTACTCTCCTTTTCCATCTCATCTCGAGGCGTGGTGTTTATCTGAGCCGTACAACACAACACAGTCTTGTTCTAATCATTACATCAAGTTTCCTTCTTCCGTCACCGCCTCGGATCGTTCCCACTCTGTACCCCTACTACAACACGAACTGACTGTTCACATGTATCCTTATCTCTCTCTCTCTTTTTATTTTCTTTTTTCGACCAACCGGCGCTGTTCTTTTTGGCGTAGATCCAATTCACATACTGAACGCATTGACTGGCTGTATGAAAGTTTTCTTTGCTGAATGGAAAATGGAAATCATCCTTGATACTCATTTATTCTCTATTGTATTTTCATTCCTTGGTTGTTCATCAACCGTAATTCATTCATTCATTGATTCATTTAGATAGATATACACGTATGTGTATACAACAGATACTACACGTAAACACATAAAGCTACATCACAATAACTACCTCATCCCGACTATCGCGCCAGCGCGCGCCCATTCGGCGGATACGGCGCTCGCTCGCTAAGAAGAGCAGGAGGTAGATGTGTTCGGCGACTTCGCCCCACGCGTAAACTTTGAGGATGGTGGGTTGGATGTGTGGGATTAGTTTGCTTTCTTTTCCCTCTTCTTTGGGGGGTTGATGGGGTTGCCAAGTATGGTCTTCATTGATTTTGTTGGTGGTATCACCCTCAAGAGAACACCATACACCCCATCCAGCGCGCCCTTCACTAATGAAGTCCGAGAGGAAGGTCCAGAAGCGGGTGAAGAGCGGGAGGGGCCACGTGTTGGGGGGGAAATCCTGGGGTTTGGTCTCCGGGTTGGGTGAGGGTGATAGGGGAGGGGTGGTAGTGGTGATGAGGTCGATAGGAACTGTCCAATGCCCGCGTTCGAGGTTGGTGAGAGCGCGGGTTTGTTGAATGGGGGTGTAGGTGCGGGGGGATTTGAGGCGCGTGGTGAGCATTGCTAGGGTTGGGGTGATGTGTGTTGTGAAGGGGGCTGTTGAGGGGGGTGGGTTTGGGGGATGGATTTGGAGGGGGAGGGCTATTGATGTTGTCGTCGTCGTTGTTGTTTCTTGTGTGGATGGTGATGGTGGTGGTGGTTGGGTCCGCGGTGAGGCGGCGCTTGGTTGTGAGGGGTTCCCTGTTTCTTCGGGGTTTCCTGGGCTTCCTGGGTCTCCTCTTGATGGCAAAGGTGGTGGTGGTGGTGGTGATGGGGAGGGTGGATGTATCCGGGGACGTTTCAGAGGCGGGCCTTGCGATGGTTGCGAGTCCGGGATGACGCTGACTAGACTGCTGTCGAGGAACTCTGCATTGCATTCCGTGAACTGGACCCCGGGGTGAGCCGCAGCCTCTTCTGTCGTCTGATTGTCATTGTCCTGGGTATCCTCGTCTGGACCTGCGGAGGTGACGATGGCCTGACGTGAGACGCACCGAAAATTGAGGATAGCCTCGACTTGGGCGCGATAGCGAGCATCGTCGGCGACTCCGCTGGGAGCGGAGATGTGGACGAGCACCTCGGGGGAAGGGTCCATCCGAGATCAATTAAGCATTCATTTCATTGAGAGAGAAGAAGGTCTAAGCGGAGTGACGTGCATTACCGGGCGATCATGCTGTGGTGTGATAGCATATGATGATGATAGTGAAGAGGACATTGGATGCAAACCTGACAAACGACGTGGATGGCAGCGAGTCATGGGATCGCCCAATCGGGTAAAAGTGGAGCCCGATGTGGCCTTGGGCAGTGGATCGCGGCCTCGATAGTCTATCGGAAGACTTCAAGGCAGCCAATCAGTCCAGCTCAAACCATCGTTTGGACTTCTGTTTTCCTTGATGATCCGATCAACCTGGAATCTTGAAAGATGTCTTGGATGTGATCATGGTTCTCGCTGGTCACACTCACGTTCACGTTCACATTCCAACGGGGTCGTGGTCTTTCCACGCGCCCCCATCCTTGTTGCCCTCCTCCTTTCTCCCCAGTCCCCACAAGGGTGTGTTTGGGAAAGGAGCCGAAGTGAAGTATGGGCCAGGGCAATTCCGCACCCTCCTAAGCATGTTTCGGTAATGATCTCCACTGACCAGTCGAGTGACATCGGTTTCGAACCAATCAAGCTGAGCATTAATCGATCAGTCAACAATTGGCCCCTTGTGGGATGGAATGGAATCCAATGCGTCGAGCTCGACGTCATTTCCACGTTAGTGGTGTGGGAGGGAAATGAGCAGGCTAAAGAGCCCTTTGTTACACTGTCCTCCCGGAGAACAAGTGACGGATCCCAATTTAATCCCTGGCCCCGATGCGACAGGGGTTCTGTGCCCCTTGGTGTTGGACGGACGACACGATCGGAACACGGTCAGTGGACAGAATGTCGTGCCTGTCGCTCGGCATATGAAAGAAAAGAGGTTGTGCTCTGTATTACGTCGGACGCCGGTGCATGGTTTGCGCGTGGTGCTACTGCCAACCGCACCTGTCCTTCAAGGTACGGAGAAAGGGTATTTCTGTGAGTCCAGAGGGAGACGAAGCTACGACCGTACGGGTAAGACGGAACAATTCTCGTCCCATGTCTATATACAGCATTCTACTATAGTTTTCAGCCAGCCAGCCAGCCTGGACCGACCCAGTGTACGCCCCATCGAGCGTTGGTGGATCAGAGCCACTACCGATGACCGTGTCGAACTAGCCCCATCCTGGCTGATTCTAGCGACCTCCCCGCCGAGCGTTCAGTGGCTCGGACGCCGGCGTGATGGGTCTCGGTCTCGTTCCATCGAAACATCCACGACAACAGGGTGGTCCGCGTCCACCGGATTGACCAGTCCAATCGTATCGAGGGGCTTTTTTGGGAACGGGGATGTTTCTTGTGTCAAGATTGAGTCCCATCGGGGTCGATCCTGGATTCTTCACGTTACACTGCGGAATCCTTCAAGAGGCTACTCGGAATTCCCAATTCTGAGATGTCGACTGCTGTCCTCTCCCTCTGTTTCCCCACGGTGACCAGTGACCAGCCTCACAGCCACCACCGACAGGGTCAACGGTGCGTCGATCTCACCCGGACGGGGACCATTGCTGGGCGTGAGGATTGCGATCCTCAGCCTAGTTTCAGCCATCACCACTCGATCGGAATGGGGAATCGAATCAGACGTCAAGAATTAGCATGGCGATAAATTAGGCATACTGAACCTGGAACTTTCGATGGTAATTGTCGCTCATCTGCTCCTTAGGGGGATTCCGCCTGGAAAAAAATCCCTTCGATCTGTCCTGGACCTGACGATACCCACTGACAACCATCAATAATATTCTTTGATCTTTTGATAATTATTACAGTGATATTATAATCATCAACCGAGAAAGGGAGAAAGAAACGGAAGGCGAGTGGACGGCCACACGGGCGGATGCATTCTTTGCTTTTGGGGCTGGGGGTGAGCAGCGCCAATCATTCCAACCTGTCGGAGCCACTGGCGAATAAAGGCGAATTCGATCTGTCGTGAATGTCTGGTGATTCGAATCTGATACTTGATTCTCATTCTCCATTCTGCATTCCTTTTATCTCTCTGGTTTCAATCCGTGACCATGGTTAATGACTGATTTATAGTCCCTATCCAGCAACTCACAATGGTTATTATACGCGGGTCAGGGTTCGGCCTTATTCGTCGTTAAGAGCGTCTTGGCACAAACCCCCAGCTGGTCCGTTCAGGAACAGGAACAAGGAACCGGAGATGGTTTGTTGTCTGCTTCAGAGATGGATCCAGTGTGTGTGTGCGTGTGCCTGTGGGCGTGGATGTGTGAAATGGACTCTGTCTTCTGGATCGGTTATCTATCAGATATTCTTTCCTCTTCAAAGGTGATATATTATAAAATAGAATATTCTAATATTCATCGAATATTATTATGGTCCCGAATTAGACCTGCATCGATCGATCCACTTAGCTCTCCTCCTCTTTCTACACTGATTATTATAACGGCAACGACTGGACTAGGTTGACTGTTCTTGTCCCAACACATCTTCCCCCCCCTCGAACATTCCGTTCTCCTTCTCTCCCTCCTTCTCCTACTTCTATCCATCACATCGCCCCTCCCAGTTCGACCACTTCTATTACCGACAGTCCCTCCCAATCCCTTCCACACCACACCATTTCCCTCTCCGAGCCAGAGTTCGTGTTCACCTGCAGCTCCATTCCTCATCGGGAACGAACCATCGGGGAGTCCGATCCGCCCAGCCGGTACGTGATTTAGAAAGGTAGTATATCGACCTAACTCGACGGGTCCCGTCCCTTCAACGGCCAAACCGCGTGCGCACGACGAATCGAAACCCACTCTGCTCGCCAGCGACCGAGTCAGTCAATTCCTCGCTCGCCCCGACCGTGGTCTAGGTGGTTGAGCGTCAATGACCTGGAAATAAATTCATCGATCGCCGTCGTCCGTTACGTCTGCGTCTTCATATCCCTACTTTCTCGATATTCGCCGGTCGCAATACTCCAACTACTTTGGCTTGGCTACTTCTATCTGGCATAGACGATCATGGCGACGATGAATGGGGTTGCCATGCCTATGGAACACGATGTTGCGAACCGACAGAGCATGCCCCAACAAGTGGATATGAATGGTGAGTTGAGATTGCGGTGGGTGTCTATGGCGCTATTTTGAACGCATGTCCTGTTTGCGAGACTCCGACGTTCTAGAATTGGCAGACTTGATGGTTGTTCAACTATGTGGAATATGGTTTATTGGTGTCTGGGTTGGTGAAAGCGCATCCCGCTCGAGGGACCGTGGATGGTTGGATGGTATTTCTACTTGTGACATGGTAGAGCCAGTCATCCAGCCTGGCTAATAATAACACGGCGCTGGGGAGGGATGAGAGAGCAAGTTGATCGCATTCAATGTTCCTCACTCATCTTTGTTGATATCGCACATACCTGTCGTGCCCGTGCTGACCAAGGTCGCAGGACAACTATCCCAAGGGAGCACGCGAACGAATTCCTTGGGAGCGGAGTTCTTCAAATTTTTCGGCGGTGGGGGTGGGGGTGGCAGCGGCAACAACGGGGTGAAAAAAACCAATCGAGGTGGGTGATCCGAGTCCTTCCTCGATTCATGTCTAAACCATGCTAACCAGGTCCCCGATCAGAGGGTCAACCGGCCAAGCGACGGGGTCCCAAACCCGATAGTCGACCCGCTCTGACCCGGCGACAAGAGCTGAATCGTCAGGCGCAGAGGTAGGTGACCCCGTCCCTTGCGACAGGCTCGTGCACGAGGGCAGACGCCAACGGGGGGGCGACCGCAGGACCCACCGCGAACGCAAGGAACAGTACATCCGATCGCTAGAGACCGAGGTATCCCGCTTACGGGAGGCCTACACCCACGAGATCTCCGCCGCCAACCTGACGGTTCACCAGCACCGCGAGATGGTGCAGTCCTTGTCCGACGAGAACAGCATCCTGAAGGAGATGCTCGCCGCCCAGGGCGTCCACTACGAGGCCGAGCTGGAACGCCGCAAGGCCGAACGCCCGCGAAATACGACACCCGTCTTCAACTCGAGTCCGTTCAGCGGGAGCATCACGTCGCAGCCGTCTGCCGCGCCTCTATCGAACGGCAATCTCTACACGACCCCGCCGACCACCGCCTCCATGTCGTCGAGCGTCAGTCCGCACACGAACGCCATCGGACCGGAACATGTGGAAGTGTCACTGTCACCGACCCAGAACCCGATCCCCGGCGCCCATGCCTACACCGCAGCAGCACCCTGCGACGCCCTAGCCACGCTCGACCGGATAGCGCCAAAAAGCCGCACACCGGCCAATCCCGACGGGATCTTTGAACAGGACAACCAACTCCAGGTCGATTTCGTCCTGACGTATGGAGACCCTCCCCCTAGGACCCCCCCTCTTGCATGCTGCTAACCTCTACAACCCAGACTGGAATCCCCGTGTCGCGAACACACAGACTACCTCTGCCGACGGTCCGTAACAGAAGCCGACGATGAAGACATGCCATTCTCCGGTCACGCATTGATGGCTACATGTCCACCACCCAGCTACATCAGCAACACAACCCCCGAACAGGCATACCCGCACAAGACCTACGACCTCCCGCACGTCAACCTCGCAACGCTCCTCAACCTCAGTCGCCAGCTCGTCACGGAGGGGCAGATCACGCCGATCATGGCGCTCCAATGTCTCAAGAACCACGAGTTGTACCACCGGCTGACCCGCGACGATATCAAGATCGTTGTCGATACGCTCAGCACCAAGGTTCGGTGCTACGGATTTGGTGCTGTTATGGAGGATTTTGAGCTGGAGGATTGCTTGAGTAGTGTCGTGGGGGCCAAGGTTGAGATTGGGTATGCTTATGGAGGTGATGAGACGATGTATTCATGATTGTTTATTCGATTCTTTTTCACTTTTTCTTCTTCGCTTCACTTTTTTTTCCTTCGCTTCTCTGATTCTTCTTCGCTTCTCTGATTCTTCTCTTCGACTCTTTCTGTGTTTTTCTCGCTTTTTTTTTTTTTTTTTTT
>KZ559644.1:0-53524 GCA_002850765.1 Aspergillus taichungensis
AGAGATATTAATAAAAATAAGAACTTTTTAGTATCTTTAATTACTTAAAAATATAGAACTAAGTATTCTTATTAAAATAAAGCTTTATATAATTTTAAAAGATATATTATCTATTATAATTTCTTTTATAATATATAAATATCATTATAAGTAATAAAAGTAAGTTTTTTATTTTTTCTAGTACAGGCTTAAAAATGTGTAATATTAAAATATCTAAGATATTTATGAAAAGAAATAAGTTTTTAATTTTATTAAGCTTTTTAAGTAATTACTTTATCTTAGCTCCTAGCTTTATTTATTAAAGGACTTATTATTTATATACTAGTTATTTAAGTATAATTATTTTAGAATTAGCTTTATTTTCATAAGATTATAAAAATAAAAATGGTTATTCTCATACTTTAGAATTTTTATTATTTTTTATTACAGATTAATATAATTTTTTAAATACAATAAATATATTAAGTAAATTAGGGCTCTAATCACTTTTTAATATAGATTATTATTATTATCTTTTATTACAGATTAATATAATTTTTTAAATATAATAAATATATTAAGTAAATTAGGGCTCTAATCACTTTTACTTTAAAAAACTTAATAAAAAATGATAAAATTAGCTTTGTCATAACCCTAGGATCTCTTAATGCTTCTGCTGTACTAGTGTTAGTGACTTGAGTTATTTAAGAAAAAAAGCACCCTGTGATCTTCCTATTAGCTATTAATAATAAGATTAGATAAACCTGAGATCTCACACAGTGACTATATTACTATATTAATTAATAAGTAATCTAATAATCTAAGAGTGACTAATAAGTAAGAGAAGAAGTAAGATATATTAGATATATATATTTAATAATTTAGATTAAGTATAGATAAGTAGAAACTAGACTGAATAGTATACTTAGTAGTGACTGTGATAATCTTAATTAATAATATTATTAAATATAACTAACTAAACTATAGATATATAATAAATAAGTATTCTTATATATTCTTTGTTAGTAACTCCTTGAATAACTTAGTTCTCTTATAATTATTTTACAATTATTCTAAGCATATATATAATTAGTATATACTCTGTAGTCTACTTCCTGAGGATAGATATAGAGATAGATAATTATATAATATAGTCTTTTATAATACAGGAATCCTGATCTAATAATCTGTTAATTAATATTAGGTTTCTCCCTGGCTGTGCTGTCTTTATAAGATATTAATTATATTAGATTTCTGTAATATCACTTTCTTATCTTTTAGTATTTTATTCTTGAAACTTATAAAGATATATTTTTCTGATTATAGTTTTAGATATAATCTATTTCTTTTTTTTTATTTCTATACTAATATTATTATCTGAAAGTAAAACTGTCTTTATTAATATAATTCTATTCTTGCCACTAGCTCTGTTATTAATATTTCTTATAAATCTTATACTGCTTGTGATATTGATTATATAATAAATTTAAAAGATAAAAACTATGCTGAGTATACTTATCATGATTAAAAGTATATAAAGTAATTATATAGTAAGAGTAAGAATCTCTTGAGTAGAATAAAAAATATCTAGCTAATAATTTAGTCAAGACTAAAAAATAATAGCTTGAGTATTTTTAAAAGATATTATAAATTATATTAAAAATTCTTTATTTATATAAATAAGAATAGTTTCTTAAAGATTATAATAGCCAGATACTTGGCCATAATTTCTTTACAATAAAACTACTTAATAATAAGAATTCTTTAAGTGCTGAGAATCTCTAAGAGCTAGACTATCTGGTTAATACTTAGAATATTACTTAACTTGCTATAGTATTAGATATCTCTAATATTTTTTAGATAATAAATAATCCTTTCTTTTAAATTAATATTAATTTTTTTATTAGTAGTATTATTAAACCTTCTAGTAGCAGTCTATTAAATTTTTAATAAACTCTTATATATTTTCTGTGATATTATAATTCTTTTATTTAATTAAATAAAATAGCTTTTTACTAACTTGTTTATATTTTAAGACTTTTTTAATTTTATATTCTTATTCAGATTCTTTATTATAACTTATATTTATTATAATTTAGCTGTCTTCTAGTATAAATATTAATAATAAGATATAAAAAACTAGATATATATAGTATATTAATTCTAATAATCTTAGCTAATATTTAACTTTTTTTAATTTTTTCTAATTTTAAATAGTTCTAATTTCTGATAATTAAGTTTCTAACTTAATTATTTAATCTTAATATTTTTATAAAGTAAAAATATCTTTTTTTCTTCTTTTAGAGTAGATCTTTTTTTTAATAATATTTATTATAATAAATTACTACTCTTATATATATAAAGTTAATATCTCTAATTAATTATTAGTATAGTGTTTTAAGTATTTCTATTATTTCTTATACTTATTCTAATATTATTTTCTTATTTCTTGATTCTCTGTATATTATTAGATAATATTTATAATTTATATAAAATAGTATTTCTTGCATGGTTGTGTGTGTTAAGTTATTATATATAAACTATATTATTAATAGATATTATTCCTAATTATTCTACTTATAGTTAATATAGTGTTAAAAATATTATTTAATAGTTTAATTAATTTTTTTATTTAATCATTTGCTTGCGGGTAATATATTATTATTAAATATTATTTAATCTTTATAATATTTATTAATAATTTCTAAAATTTTAATACAAAGAGTTTATTCTTATTTAATATAATCTTTTATTATATTTTATAATTAGTAATAATATAATATAATAGTATATAAGTCATGTCCTGTGCTGTTATAATACTTTTTATTAATATAAGTTAAATATATTATATTAACCTGTCTGTAATAATAGTAATTATATTTTTTTTTTATAATTTTAGTAATAGTCTTATAAGGTTTATTATAATCTATTTTTATAATTTTTTTTAATACATCTAGTAACTATATTTTTTTATATAATTAATATCTTGCTGGCTTGTCCTGTATATAAATATTATAATTTTAAATATAATTTTATATAATTTTTTGTATATTAGACTAATAATAATTTTATATAATTTATTTATATATTTTCTCTGTGCTAAAGTAGTCTTGAAGTAATTTATTATAATATATCTTAATAATCTCTTATTTTATATAATAATATATATAAATAAGTCTATATATATAAATCAATCTATCTTTATTTATAATTAATTTATTATTCTTTATTAAATTATTTAGTATTTTCTAAATTACTTTATCTTTTCTAATTTCTTAGATTAGTTTATTTAATATATTATTCTTAATAGAATTAGATAAAGCTAAGATCTTATATAATAATTATATTAATTGTATTAATTAATAAGTAATCTAATAATCTTAAAGTAACCAATAAGTAAGAGAAGAAGTAAGATATATTAGATATATATATTTTATAATTTAGATTAAGTATAGATAAGTAGAAACTAGACTGAAGATATACTTCAGAATAATAATAATATTTAATATAATTTATTAAATTCTAGATATATAAGAAATAAGTATTCTTATATATTTATTATCTATATATTTTATGATATACTTCTTCCAGTAGATAATAAGATATATCTAATTAATATATCTATCTATATATACTTTCTTATATACTTTTTAAGGTAAATATTTTAGTATATTTTAATTATATGATACAGGTATCTCTTATACAATTCTCAATCTTTTCTTAATTAATTAATACTAGACTTTTATCTAATTAAACTATTTTTATAAAGTATTAATCTTGTTAGATATTTATAGTAATTTTTTTTCATTTTTAGTATTTTTTTTCTGAAATTTATAAAGATAGATTTTTATTTTTTTATTATATTCTCTCAAGTTTCACTAGTTAGTTTAATATTAGAAGATTTTTTATTATAATCATATTATTTCTGGTTCTTATATCTTCTATAATAATTACAATTTTGGTTGTATAATAAATCTTAAGGATTGGAATTATATTACTTATACTTATTATAATTATTGATAGTGTCTTATCACCAACCTGTAAAACTCGAACAAAACCGCACTAAATCTGTAATGATTCAAGTTTGATTAGAAAGAATCAGAATCTATAGTAAATTTAGTTTTAGAAGATCAGAATCTACAGCAGATTCAGAGATCTAAATAATATAACTTAAGATTAGAATTCTTAATCTACAAATCCACAGGCACTAAAATATAGGGTTAGCTTAATTTTATCTCTTTGTATAGAGTATTTATATGATATATTTAAAAAATCTATATAATAAATACATGAATTTATAAATATCTTAAAGTATATATAAATATTTATATAATAAAAGAGTTCATATAAAATATATATAATAGTTTAACTATTAAGATAAATATATATGTTTGCTGCAGGTATTTAAAAGCTAATAATTTTATAATTTTTACTTATAAATCAGCGTACTAAGCAGGTTATTGAGTAGACTAGTTTACTTTAGATCAAGCTTTAGCTCTAACTAACTCTTTTTAGATTAAATATAGCTATTTCAGATTAGAAAATAGTTTCTATAATTTTCAAATGTAAAATCTGCATCAAATCCGTGACAAGTTTAGTTTCTAGAATTAGAATCTGAATCTGCAACAAGTTGACTACAACCTTGGGAGAAGTAGTAGTAGTAGTAGTAGTAGTAGTAGTAGTAGTAGTAGTCCTCATTATCCTGTCCTAGCTTGCCTAACTAATTGGCCGCCATACAGGGTTGGACAGAGTGTCACTCCACCTGGAGAAACCCACAGCCCGCGCAGGGAGTGACTGTCATAGTAAGAACCAAGAAATACAAACATGTTAAATAAAAAGAATAAATAATATAAATCTAAACTCTAATAAGACTTTATTCTATATATTTCACAGGAGATAAGTAGCTTTAACTAATTATTATACTAGCTTCTGCAGCTTTTAAGATGCCTTGACTATTATAGCTTTATATATCTTCTTATCTTACTCTTATTCTTATTCTTGTTTTTATATCTATTATTTTTAGTCTCTACTACAGCTCCTGTACTACTAGTTCTATTTTTTTATATTAGACTTATGTCTTATATATAACTATGCTTGTTTATACTTACTAATTTATATTATTATCTACAGGGGACCTGGCTCTATAGTTATTATTAAATATATTTTTTAAGATTTACTATACTTATTATTCTTTACTTACTATTATTTTATAACTTTTATTATTAAATAATTTATTATATAAAATTATCTAAGCAGGCCTGTCTTTACTAAGAACTTTATTATTAATATAATTATTTTTAAATTATTAATAAGCTTTTAAAATTATATATTAATAAAACTATATAATTAGCTAAGCTTATATTATATCTTAATTTTATGTTTAATTAAAAGTAGATATATTATAAGAATATATTATAAGATTTTATTTTTTAAATTATATTTATATTATATAATATCCCGTAATTTTATTCTAGTAAGATATTAATTTAATCTAATTCTTCTAGTATAAAGCTATATAAGTATAAAGAAAATTATTTTTATAGTTTCTTTTAGTACTTGAGTATCTATTTATTTAAGATTATATAAGTTACTTAATTAGTTAACTAGTTTACTTCTTCTCTTATATAATACTTTACAGGTCTTATATCTCTATATAGATTTTATATTTAGTTATAATTTTAAGCTATAACTAATTTTTAGTAAGTTTTTTTATTCTAAATCTTATTCTCTGTATTACGGAAACCCAATAAGGTTAATATCTCATGAAGATAGCACAGCCAGGTAAAAGTTCAATACTAATTATTCAAGAAAGAATTAGAATCCTTGTAAAAGAGATAACTAAATTATATAATCAAGATATACTCAAGTATCTACTTTAAGAAGTATATAATAAAGTATATATAGATTAGTATTATAATTAGATATATCTTATTATTTACTTTAAAAGATATATAAAAAAGTATATAGATAAAGAATATATAAGAATACTTATTTATTATATATTTATAGTTTAGTTAGTTATGTTTAATTAATAATCTATAATCTAAGTTTATATTTAGTCTAGTTTTTACTTATTTATACTTAATTAAGTACTAGATATATATATCTAGTATATCTTACTTTTCTTTTTATTTATTAGTTATCTTTAGATTATTAGATTACTTATTAATTAATATATTTAATATAATTATTATATAAGATTTTAGATTAATATAATCTTATTATTAATAGCTAATAAAAAGATTATAAAATACTCTTTATCTTTAATAATCTAAGTTACTAATACTAGTATAGCAGAAGCATCAAGGGATCCTAGGGTCATGATACTCTGCTTCTATGTACTAATATAACTTTATACTAGTATAATATTTTATAGGATAGTTTGCTTAGCAAGCTTGTTTATCTTCTTATTCTCAGAGATTCTTTTATAAGTAGAGATCTACTATAAAGTCACCTGAATATCTTATATATCATACTATTATAACTTATTCAAGCATGTCTGTAGAAAGGCTTGATGTCACGGTACCGAACCCCCTAGGGGGTATATATAGTGTGATTCGGGCGGACCAGACCATGGGGTCTGGTCATAGTGGTCTTTTGGCTCAGTGAGTAGTGCGCAGCCCGAACGCGTGTTATTACAAGAAGATAATTTCTTTACTTTTTCAAATATAGATTTAGAGATCTGTAATAATAAGATCTTTTTATCTTTTGTAGAGTAATAGACTTTTAATCCTATTAAGCTTTTCAAGTAGCTAGTTTATTTTATTCTAGTCTTATCTTTTAAAAAGCTTATTAGTATTTTTATACTAGTTATTTAATTACAATTGTTTTAAAATCATGTTTATAGTTTAATAAATAAGATTATAAGGATAAGTTAAAGTTCTTATCTTAGATTTTTAGGATTTTTATATCAATATTATATTTCAAGAATAATTTTCCTTATCATAATAAATTAATTTGATTTTATAAGATTTTAATAAGTATGTTAAGTAGATCAGGACTTGAATTACTTTTATTTTGAGAAATTTAAGAAAAAAAAATTATAATTAGAGTGGGCAATAGCCAGGCCAGGCCAGGTTAAAGATTCTCACCTTAACCTGACTACTGGTAACTAGTCATGTTAGACTCTTTATTTATACCTGACTATGATATTAAAAAAATAATAATAATTAATTATTTTAGCTGTTCTTAGTACTAAGATATTTATATCTTTTTTATTTAAGTTAGTATAATTAAGATTCCAGTTAGATCAACTACTAGTTAATCTAATTATTTTTATTTATTTTTTAAAATCTATAATAATAAAGATATTTAATTTTATAAAAATTTTTAAAAATAAATATAGCTTAATCTTACTGTAATTAACTTTATAAAGTTTTATTATCTTAAATATAATAGATAAAATCTTTATATTTAATTAAAAGTTCTTATTATATTAAGATACAGAATAAAAATATATATAATTATATTATTAATTTTATAGTAAATATTATATTAATTAATTATAATAATTTAAATCCTGTATATTATATATATTTTATATATAAACTTTCTATATGTTGTATTCCTTTTAAAGATTAGTATAGTAATTAGTTCTAGTAATTAAGCTACTATACTATTCTAAACCTTTATTACTATTACTACCATGCTACCTCCCCCTTTGGAGTGGTATCCCAAGTATCACATAACAAGCCAATTATCAGAATAACTTATAGAATAATAATATCAGAAGTGAGATAGAATGTCTTAATTATAGTAATTACTAATACAAAGAATAATAGTTCTCTTAATAGGAACTGTATAAAGTATATAAGATACTTAAAATCAGAAGCAAGTAATTAACAATATATATATATACATATATATACTAGATAAAGAATAATTTAGAAGACAATAAACAGGTAGATATACTATTATTATCCAATATAATCTAGTACAATTAACAAAGAAGCAAAAGGTAGTATTTTATTCTTAACTTATAAGCTATTAAAATTTGACTACATAGGCTAGTCCTGGTTAGGTAGATGGCGGGACTAAGCCCTTACCCATCAACAACAGGCTAACCGCGGAGCGGCCGGTAACAGATTCGCCCCGAAGGCAGATTGGGGCAGATCTGGATCCAGACCGGAACAGATCCTTTTGAGGTTTAACTACTACTATACCACTACCAGAGATGATTGTTACTACTGCAGCTGTTTTATTGTAATGTAACAACACATTTTCTCACCACAAATAATTGTAATCAAATTATAACCCCTTGCGCAGAAGAAAGGATTGACGGACCTAAACCATGATAGTATATCATAAATTGAGATTGAAATTAAGGCTAAGTAGCAAGTAGAGAATATACAGATGCAAGCAGGTAAAATGTCGACCCATATAGGTTTCCTGTGCCTCCTGATATCATGGCCTTGATGTACGGCTAAATCATTATAGCAGATTCTGCTGGCATGCGCCTAACTATGTGGCGTAAAGGAATAAAGATGATTACCATTCGCCGCTTTACAGCCAGCTTAGTTTTGTTTTCGACTGTAGTCCACCGGCCGCATGTAATGATCCTTGCTCACTAATCTGGTCAAACTCCTCAGGGCCTGGCTGTCCAGCATCCCCCATGTTGGCCGAAGGTGGGCCACTCTCTTCTGTATGAGAAGTAAAAGTCTTGAACCAAAATTCAAGCCCACCCTTGTCAAGGTAATGGAGCAACTTTTCATTCTCATAGTTGAGATCTCGAACAATCCTGTCTCTTTGCTCTGGACGGAACCGCGATGAGATTAGCTCAGTGTCCGAGTCACTCAAAAGTACATCCCGCGGAGAGAGGGGGACGTAAAGAGGTGGATAATTCGGGTCGTTGGTATATCCTGCGAAGAGTGTTATTCAATACATTCAGATGTGAATGATCCCCTGGTGAGTGCTTACTATCCCTGAGACATAGATCGAGTGTATGAGAAAGTGCGGTATCGTGGAGCAATTGCTCCGACCCATCGCTCATTTTTTCGACGGTGCCCCCTAAGTCCGCCCAGTTATCTTTGGTCATACATCTTCGCCATACCAGTTTCTGTAAAATAAGATGGTAAAGGGGATGATGCTGCTGGGTAGAATGTCCCAGCCGAATAACCCGTAAAGCAAAATAGAATTCTTTCCCAAGTAACTCATTTTGACCGTAGGCAGAAACCTCAACGGTATCAATCAATGTCAATAAATCAACAAGTTGGTCAACATTGACGACCTGGCGAGTGATTAATTTGGCAAGTGCATCACCTAGAACTTCATGAAATGACGGCCTCTCTGTAGCAACGCCCTTTCCAAAATGATCAATCGCTAGGTCGACCTCGGCCTTTCGATCAATCGCACCTTGCAGTGCGGGCGCAACGTAGGCAAACACGACTTCCTGGACCGCACTGATTTCCGCCAAGTCTTCAAGGCGTCTGATATCATCGTGAGGGGCTGTTTGGGTCGAGGGAGTTTTCTCCCATGCAGCCAAGTTTGCCAGTTTCGCTAAAGATAATTCGACGCGATGGCTCCATATATCGGCCTCATGGTGGATAGCTAGACGCTCAAGGGACTTCGCCGCAGCGTCATAATCATCCTCACCAATGACGCTGTTGATCCAACATAACCGAGAATAACTTGTGTTCTTGCGCAGAAATTGTGTGATAAAAGGCTGAAACCTTTTCATTGAGAAAAGTATTCCCGCTTGACCCATTGATATCTGTCGCGAGAAAAAGGCATCGGCCCACGATTCGCCAAATTTGTCGAAATATTGAGACACTTTGTTGGTGAGCTGCTCTGCCTCAGACTGAGGAGCGTTTTGGCTGTGCTGCTGTGACTTAGAAGAGATTATCTGGGTTTTTGTTTGATCCTGAAGCTCAATTATGAGCTCTACCAATGCCTCCATGTCCCCAAACTTTTCAGCCAAAGCAATGGCATCTCCTAGCTGCCCAATTCCAGCTAGCTTGAAAAGTTGCCACTTACGGTGCTTGACATGGGCACGTTCTGCGGCAATGCTCTCGTCATCCGTCTTTGTAGTCCCCTGGGCCGCCAGCCACCGCATTCGCTCAGAGTGCATTTGACCCAATACACGAAGTTGCTTGGCGCAGTTTTTTGAAATCTTTCGTAAGTTCTCGGGGGCTTCACATGTAGACATTTGCTGTATCCACGCCCTGCAGCTATCAAGTTCCAAATCCAGGAGGTGTCCAGTTTCAACGTAGTTGATGCCTCGCGATGTCCAAAATTCCGGAAGACCACTGTAGGAGTCTATATAGACACCGTCTTCCAGATACCCGTCATTGAGTCCGTATTGGCTAGCATGCTCATCACGGTAGCGAAAAGCTGTCTCTAAAACTGCCAAAGAAAGCTCGCTGGCATCTAATATTTGCTCTGCTGCTTTTCGGCCTTGTCTTGGTTGCTGTCCCTTATGTGGCCTGATAGCATTTGAGATCCATGGAACAATATGTTCCATTCTGAAGGTATCATTAAGGAACCAATGGCGTACTGGATCACTCTCACCGGCGTGTTCATCCAATTTCGTTTTAAATTTTTCGCTCATTAACCCTATAACATGGGCCAAGAATGTGGGCTCTGTGCCTTGAGGCTTACGGGCAGCTTCCTCCAGCTTCCACAATGATCGCTGAGCTGCCAGCTTTTCGGCACTCCATAGCAGGTGCCACCATGTTTGGCGGTCAAAGTTCTTGTTTTGTTGTTTAAGGAGACTCGCAAGATCATCTATGGCTTTCGATCGTAGCCTTAAATTCTGGTCCAGAGAAATTGCTGTCCTGGGGATAAATCGAGATGTTGATCGAAGCAAATCTTCGCAGATTTCCAGGGCCGCTTGCTCGATTTCTTTGGCAGGGAAATCCAAACAGCTCTTGTTCGCCAGGTTTAAGGGGTTGCCCGACATTGTACCATAGAAAATAGCCTGCTCAAGCTTATCCTTCGCCGAAACCTGGGCATCTTCTGTGTCACTCCCGGCGTTTTTGCGAGGTAAAGCTGTGATACGAATAATACCAAACTCTCGAATCATCAGAAGGCAGCCACAGAAGGATCTATCATCGTTTTGGGATTCGACTCCACTACCCAAGATATCATACTCTTTGCCAGAACGGAGGACAATAGAGTCATACAACGAAGGTACTTGTTGGTTGGAGTCAAGCAGAAGCTGTGAAGTGGGTGACTCTTCAGGCCCAGCCAACGACAGTAGCGTAATCGACTGGTTGGCTATGATGAATGCGGTGTCTCCTGGCGTTGGAAGAAGCAATTTCACATCGGCATTCTCGCTGTTATGATGCAGAGTGACCGGGTTGGTTGACAATACATCGATATTCTCCGAAAGCAGGATCTGCATCAGACACACATTTGTTGAAGATGTTCCTCGAGGCGGGGCCAATATAGCACATATCTGCCACGATTCCGGATCACCTTTCTGTCTTTCTGACGCGATATGGTTGTTGGGTGTGAATGTGAAATCTAGCACCCTAAAGTCAGGCTCACCGGCTCCATTCACATACTTCGGCCCAAGAGACTGGCACAATGCATGCTTAGCATCGAACTGCCTTTTCAGCACACAGCCATTATTCCAATGAGTGTCCCAGATTTCGAAAAGGCCGCTGGAGGTGGCAATCAGAATGTCTCGTTGTCCCCGTTGGCGCGAATCGCCGGCGCAAACAGCGCAGAGATCCTTTCTCCAAAACCCTCCGCCGAAAACATTTTTAATGCCGCCGAGTAACCCAGTCTTCACATTGTTACCCGACGAAGAGCGCAGAAAGTTCACAATCACTGCTGCTTTCCCTTGTGTGTCTCTGAACGTTACATGAGCAACTCGCCCGGATGAAAAGGTGATGACAACGCCCGAAGGTTCCCCGTTTACAATGTCAATGACATGTTCGCCCGAGAGCAAGTTAGTTATTTGTCCGTGGATACCAGAAGGCCTCTGTCTCGGCAATCCTAACGATGCCGCGCTGGACATCGTTTCCCAGTATATGATTCTCCCTGAATGAGGCATGACTATCATCAACCCAGGAATATCAGACGTGGCTGCCGAGAGCAGAACTCCGAAAGGAACGGCTCCGCTGGGTTCTCTGCAGGGTTCAGGTATAGTAAGAGTGAAGATGTCCGCTGGAGAAGGGGAGGAAGTGGCCGAGTATGGCCATGTTATGGCGTGCGATTTGGTCATGGCCAATGCATATTCATGACCATCCCCAAAGAAACACCGAATGGGCTCTGTATTCCGAGTTTGAAACGTTAGAAAAAGAAAACAAACCAACGATTCCCTCTCTCCTCAGGTTAAATTCATGGAAGGCAAGACTTGCCTGGGTGTAAACTTCGAATTGCCTCTGGGAGGGAAGGTAATTGAGAGACTGTGTAGAAATCCGTTTTTGACTACGTCGCGGTGTCAGTGGTTATTCGTCCAAAAGCTCAGGAATTGAAAACAAACCAAAACAACTGCCCCGTCGTTTTCCGTTTCTCGTCTTTCCTGTTCCCTAAGAGCCCTTATTGGGATATCCTTCAAAGCGGCAGCACTGTGCTCAGCCGTCGACCTCAAAACTGTCAGGTTATTCGACGCATGCTCTTGGGCTCTTTCCTGGGTATTGGAGCCGGTCTGGCTCAGCGGCGGTAGCTCGTGGCTGTCATAGCGCAAAGCAGAGCGCTGTCTTTTAGCTCTTGGAAGCTTGTCCACATCATCAAGACTTGTACGTTGGCGCCTTCGAGTATTGCGTATAGAATCGGCTGATGAATGTGAAACCTTTGGAACAAACATTGTTCAAATTGGGCTGGATGGTACGTAATAGAACCGAAACTGTAGTTTATCACGGTATCGTTTAAGAAATGGTAAAACGACAGAGTGGCCTAAGAACAGAAGAATGTCTGAGAAAGATAAGGGTTGTCATACGCAAGAGCTTAGGTGCAAGCTTAACGATCATCCGGTCGTGTATTATCAACCGGCCGTACATAATACGATGTTGTTGGTCTTGCGAACGGATACTCTGCTAAGGCAACATCTTGATCAAAATAAGATCGCCATATCACGTGACTAGACTTGTCATCTCATGGATTCCAAACAAACAACCCGCTAGCCCAAAGAAGCTGTTAGCACCACTGAGGCGGCACAACCTTAATATCTCCTTGTATAGTGTACCTCATTGTCATTTCATGACATAGGGTAACTAACATCTCACTTCCTGGAAATCCGCATCGCCTCCTCTTAAGCCCAAAAATGATCTTGATGTAACCGTAGCCAAGCCGTCCCAGAATGCACCTACACAATGTTTCAGCAATCACTCCGTAGATAACCAACTAGACTATTGCCTGGCCGACTGGAATACAGCATCGGAGAAATACAGCATATGAAGGCCAAGAAACCAGCGGTACTGAGCACCTTTCATAGAGCTCTTCGCCGAGTTTTCAAGCGACCTGAAGGGCCATACTAGTTCCAAACATCTATTAAGGTGTGTAATATAATTATGGGTCAGTAGATTACCCGGCTTATTAATTATCTACACGTGATGAAGTTTCGTCCCGTTGTACGCTCCCTACTCTGTACTCCGTACAAGTAACTATGGGTGGGTATACACATATATCCAATAGCATGGCGCGCCCTTTATTGTCTTGCATTTGACCTCATGATTTACAGCAACATAATGCCCATACGCTCAACTGAAAGTGGCTTTGTAATAAAACAATGCGCCCCTCTTTATGAATACCAATAAGAAAAAGAGAAAGAAAGAAAATGCTCGCAGCTCTTACTCGGTCCAAGTACGCCTCAGCTCTTAGAGTCCCATGGCATCATTACCACTGTGCACAATCTAGTCTACAGTATCGGAGACTGTATGGCACGATCTCTTGCGCACAGAGCGCCATGCGGACGGCGCTCTTCTTTCCTGGTAAGAACTAATTATTTACCTAAATGTTCACCGTTGAACTAACAGAGATTCGTAGGCCATGGGGTGCAACGTGTGGGAATGGCCAAACCTTGGGTTGACAGTTTTCCCATTCTTGCCAACCGCTTCCTGGACGAGATGGATAGCACTCTAGGATTTCGGCTCTCCCGGATTATTTCCGAGGGCCCAAATTCAGAGCTAAATAAGACCGAGAATACCCAGCCTGCTATAATGGCGACATCGATATTAATACTCCGTATACTCGAAGAGCATTATGGATTCAATACGAGATCTCGCGTGAACGTTACACTTGGCCACAGTCTAGGAGAATTTTCTGCGTTGGTTGCAGGGGGTTACCTTGATTTCAGTGACGCATTGCGCCTTGTTCGACGTCGTGCAGTGATCATGGCACAGTGTACGCAGCGTGTCTCCGAAGTATACGGCGGAGATTATGGAATGGTAGCACTTGTATGTGAGCCAGATCATATGGATGGATTGCTCACAGCCACCCGAGAGTTCCTCAACTTGGCACCCTCCGCGTGGGCAGATGATTCAACTTCCGGTTCACCCTATATCCAACAGGTCATGCTTGCAAATATCAACTCCAGGAATCAAATTGTACTCAGTGGGAGCATTGAGAAGATAAGGACACTCTTGATACAGCTTCGTCAGTTTGGAGGTCATGATCCGCGTGCCGTGCGACTGAAGAGCGAAAGCCCATTCCACAATCCTATAATGGCCCCCGCGGCAAGTTATATGAGACATGCATTGGAGCAAATAGACCTTAATTTTCCCGCGCATTTCCCCTGCATATCGAATGTTTCCGGCTTACCCTTTAGCTCTAGGAGCGAGCTCAAAAGGCTTTTGTCGGAGCAATGTGTTGAAACAGTGAGATGGTGGGACAGTGTTCGATATTTAGATATCGAACAAGGAGTCAAGCGATGGATTGGCATAGGACCTGGGAAGGTTGGCAGAAATCTAGTTGGAAAGGAAGTAGGGAAAGTTATGGCTAAAGGCGGCGGTGTCTGGGCTGTTTGCGACCCTCGTGAGCTCGAGACTATATTATATTCTTTGGAAGAGACAGAACATGATTATTGAGGTCTGACTCTTTCAGGAGGTACCTAAGCGCTAGGTACCATAAAGGCAACGTTTTCACTCGTTCGCCTCTTAAGTTGCTTGTTTCCACTGCCCTGCGACCGTCCTGTTGTTCTCACGAAATGGCGAATCTAGGTATGATATATGATGTTGGTGGAATGATCCATTGCTTAGCTAGATAAAAAATGATTCTAGTTTATAGGGTAAGTCCCTTGCTCTAAGATGGACTCGGATTTATATAGTTGTTGGCCCTGCAACATGAACCGTAACTTATAGAGAGCTTACGCCTGGCACCCAGGATTCACCAATCCGTTTAACTTCCGCGACAAACTTCTTATCAGTGATCTGTAAGACATCAGGCGCCGCGAAAGCTGACTTGGATATAGGGTTATGAGCATCTGGGAAGTAGAACGGATTTTGTAGCAGCCGAATGTACGCGGTCTGCAAGCACCGAAACACCTATAAACACCATGGTTAGTCCTAATTCTTGAACAAAAGACCACGTGCTAAAGCTGGTACAAGTAACAAGGTCTACCGACAGGTTTGAGATCCGACTCTTTGACGGTAGGCCCATTGATCCCCTTGGTGCCTTCCACTTCAGAGTCTCTTGATTGACCTAATAGGTCAATTATAACTAGGAATTTCACACCAGTAGTTGTAAGCCAACCGTAAGCTGCGAGGCGTTCATCCATAGCATAAAGGAGCCCTAGGTCTTGGTCTATCGACGTCTGTTTTTGGCGTATTTCAAAAATATCCAGGCATGAATTTAGGATGAAGGAGAAATCAATGTTATGATTGCCATATGGGGGAAACAAGGAGATGTGCAGTGGATTGTCCTTGACGGTATCAGCATCGACGTCACGGAGTAGTAGCTGGACATGGAGACATTCGTACGGCTTTCCCAATTACTCCAATGCAAGCAATTCTTGGTTCTGGCATTCTGGCTTCCTACTGTCTATTCACCCGTTGAAGTTCAATTGGACAAGTGGATGTGAGAAAGGGTCTTATTGCGCTCGCTTGAGGTGATGGATCCCTTTCCGTGGACTGTACACTGATCGCGGGGTTGCGGAGTTTAGAGCGCCTAATTTGGTACCAAACAGGTAAGAAAGCCAATATAAGACTTACGAGGCCACTTAGCGAAAGCATTCGATACCCCGTAGTGCCGCAACAAAACCACTTACCTACTTTGCTTTCAAAAGGTACAATTAATCAAGGACCTTGGGCGATGTTTATGGGGGGTTGTTGGTATTTCCTATACCTGTGGTGTTAGGTCCACTGTCCACTGTGCCTTATATGCTGATTGAGCACTTACAAGTAGTTGCAGTACAGAGGAGACACTTGGGCCAGCCCAGGATTTGCGCCTCGCGAGACTACCTCGAAAGTACCTCCGGTACCCTTGACATAACTATCGAGCCTCCGAGCTCACTACAACTCAAACCGCTTAGTTCATCTGGGTGAGGTGTGGCGCTGAACCTGTTAGCCAATGAAATAATAGCAAATGTATATTACGTAGATAATGTGTCAAGCTTGATACAACATCTGTGTATCTGATTGAAATACGTGATATTACATACATATATGGAGATAAACTCGCGGCATTGAGATAGTAATACATGTATATTACGATACAAGAAGATCTCCGTATTAGTATCATCACACCAGGCACTCCGTTGAAACTCCGCTCAATGTGAAGTCTTCCGTGATACTGCAATCCCATTATTCTATTCCCTTGCCACATTGGCTTCCCACGTTCATATAGCCTCTATTGTTAGGAAGCACCGCTTGGATTTTCCTACAAAATCCTCTAGTATGCTTCCCTTCTCTAGAAGCACCGCTTTGGGTGCCCGCAATGGTAGGTATCTATCCTCATTCTCCCCATCCTGGCTTGTGCACTCACACACCGGACAGTGCGTCCCAACCTCATAGCATATAGCGCCCGAATTCGACCGATCGCTCTGCTGTCTACCTCAGCTACCAAATCAGCGACAGCACTTGAGCAACATGGACAATCTGGGCAATCCCTTACCGCATCTGGCAAGATAAGGAAGGAGGTTCCTCTCCCAAGTCAGGAAAAGAAAGAGGGTGCGATGCAATACGTCCTGTACGCAAACTTTGCTCTGCCCTAGTCGGCTTCTTATTCTTGGAAACCTAACCACGATATCCTAGGACTACGCTTGATCAAGTTGCCAATTGGGCACGCCAAAGTTCCTTGTGGCCCATGACATTTGGGCTTGCCTGTTGCGCCGTCGAGATGATGCATTTATCTACACCGAGATACGACCAGGATCGCCTTGGAATCATTTTCAGAGCGTCGCCTCGGCAGTCAGATGTGATGATCGTTGCTGGCACTTTGACAAACAAGATGGCACCGGCTCTCAGACAGGTCTATGATCAGATGCCGGATCCCCGATGGGTTATCAGCATGGGCAGCTGTGCAAATGGCGGCGGCTATTACCACTATAGTTACTCTGTTGTCCGTGGATGTGATCGAATTGTCCCCGTAGACGTTTATGTCCCAGGATGTACGCAAAATCCTCTCTTACCTGCCATTCATGATATGGATATTAGCTGACTGAAACAACAAAGGCCCACCTACCTCCGAGGCGCTCATGTACGGAATCTTCCAACTTCAGAAAAAGATGAGACATACCCGTATCACACGCATGTGGTATCGTCGTTAGACGCGCTGTTCGAGTAGCTCTACTTTATCAGCGGCCTGGAGACACCTAACCACTATCAAGATATGCTACGCTGCTGCTTGTCAGTCCCAGATACAGTACCAAATATTCTGACACTTCTATTCTGTGCGTCTTCTGTATCATTATCATCTATCTTTTCTTGTTTCTAGTATGTATACCTGTCAATGATCTTCGTGAGTTCTTCCAACGGGTATTACTATTCACTGCAATTTTCTCGAGTTTCTCCTTTCATCAACATTGCCATTTCTATATTCACCGTAGTTAAACTGTTGGCAATTTGGTTGCGAAGGGCGTCCATTGCATATGACCTGTCAGTGGAGGCGCTATACACAGGTTCTTACCTTTAATGATGCTCCACAGACCCACGAGATTTTGATAGTATTCCTTTCTCCCGGGAATATGCTGCTATTACTTGACGTGTATTTTGCTGCCGCATGGTGGTTATTTTTCCATGGCTTGTTCATTCGTATGTATGTTAGATGGCTTCTGTGATTACAATATGCCCCAAACCCAAGTAGGTAGTTAGTGATGGCGAGGTGGCAAGCGTGATTCCATAGCTCGACTCGGAGCACGGATTTTTGATCATTTCAGCAGCATCGACACGATATTCTCCAGCCCGCCTATGAGTTTTTCTATGGAACGCTCTATGGATAGCATGTTACGTCGTTCCTTAATGGAAAATATAATACCAGGGATTTCGTCACTCTGATGTTAAGATACTGCGTAGGTAATCATCAGTTCTTTCTTAGGGGACCAATGCAGCTTACACCGGCTGATAGTCATATATCTGGGGGATGAATCTTATGGAAGTTGTCTCATCCCTGGGCATGGTAGGTCCCTCCTAAGCCATAGTAGATTCCCATGTCATAAATCTGACGGGTCTGCCTCGTTGGAGTCTCAGCCCTTAGTTTAAGTCACGGTCCTAACGTATACACCTCAAATTTCCAATTGGTGTTCAGCTATTATATTCTGTTGGCGGTCTGGTTGGCACGGAAGCTTTGTCGGCAATACTATTACAAAGGAAATCAGATCTTGTTTCTACTTGGTGACATGAAACTATAAACGATACTATACATTCTGATAGGGTCTATATGAACCTCCTTCTCTGCCTTTGAAATCGAGAAAACGGACTTTTACAGGGTGTACTCGAGAATTGGCAATTTCTGAGTTAGATCAGCTATGATGCGTGTAGATGAATTTGGATGAACTTTGAACAGTACATCGTTCTAATCATACCTAGCATCTTCAATAGGATAATTGTACTCCTTTATAATGTATCCTAATAGCATAGTCAAGACTTTAACAACGCATGTGCCCATCTATCAATATAGGCAAATGACTTCTTTAAACATGCAACATAGCACCAACGATGTAACAAAATACTGTAGACCATCGGCAATCAATTTTTATAAAAAAAAAAAAACCGAAGACATTTATAAATAGAAACCGACTGCTTTGATCCATAATTATCTGTTTACAAAAGTTGTGAAGCTAGACTAGAAACCATAAACATACACATAGTCCCGTCAGTTCCCATTGATATAAAAGGGTGTTCTCGAGGTTGGTTTTCTCAGAAAAGGGCCAAGGAGCTTAGAAGCATAAAGAGCATTGAAAGAGATATAATAATAACGCAATCCAAATTGTACATAAGATTGTACATAGTAACGAATAATTACTGATTGAGGGGATGTGCTTGTAATTAATTGACTCTGCTTCTACGTATTTATAATTTCCTTCAAAAAAATATCACACATGCTGAGACTACCATTCGGGATATAAACGATAACCTATGGTTAGGCTTGCTAGACTCAACATTGTAAATACACTGAATTCCATATACATCATGAGTGGCTTTTTGGTTCTAGACCAGTATAGAATTGGAGGGGTTTATTTATTGTTCGAATTCTCGGGATGTCATGGCTCATGGCTGGAAGGTAAAAAGAGCCTTGGTCGAATGTAATTGCTTTACAAAGACCCGAAGTATCTACACCAAAATGAGAATTTTTGTGTAACATCGTCGGTCAAGTGAATGGGCCCGAGTACTCTACCAGCAACCTAATCCCTTCACCTGAATTGTTATATATTAGATATCTCACTGTCATCGTTTCAGATTTCCATAATTTCAGATTTCCATAATTCCATACGGACCGCCGCTAGTACATAGATATGGTGAAGTATGTAGGTAATGTACCGCCTCGGTACCATATTACTAGCCTGGTGTATCTTCTTTTTTTTTTTTTTTTTCCGTTTCTACTCCGGTGTAGAAATCTCTCTTTCTTCAGATTTTGAACCTAGGCACTAGATATCTTTGTCTTCAACACCCAGGGGTGCCAGTTTCTATTCAATATGACAGAACATGAGTCTGGTCGTACTGACAGTGTTGCAGAATTTTCTCGCTCAACATCAGCTTCTCTTAATTCTGCATTGTCCACACCCTGGACCTTCTTTCACCCCACAACTGAGCTCCAAGCGTCTATAACTGGATTGGCCAAACATTTTCTGGACCCTCTCGCCCTTTCAATCAGCAAAAACCAAGAGTTACAGCAAACACGGACGAAAAAACGCAAACGGTCCAAGGCCGATACAGACTTTGAAGATCACTCTTTACAATTACAACAGCTCTATGTGGAAGGGTTCAGTCCTGAACAAATCTGGGAGCAAGCACTGAGAATACTTGATTCGGCGGATCGGTGGCTTGAGATTGATCGCGTCGAAAATACTCGCCATGCACAATCGGTTGGACTAGAAAAGGCCGAATTGGACTATGCGACAGTGGATAGTAAGAATTCGGAACAAAGCGAATCGGCGAGTCTTCCAGATAGCCACTCCGATGAGTCGGCTACCAGTGATGAAGAATCCGCCGAAGATTCATACTCGGAACTTACAGACGCGTCTGATCGTGACAATTCGGATCCTCAAGAGGGCTTTGACGGATTGCTAGATGAAGATGCCGCTTCTACTGAATCTAGTAAACGTGGTAGTGATTTCCACACATACACGGAAGACCCATTCGGACTGAACGATGGATTCTTTTCCATCGATGATTTCAATAGACAAACAGACGTTTTGGAAAGACAAGACATCAAAGGAGGCCCGTCTGATATGGAGAGCGATGAGGAGGACATCAATTGGGATGCTGATCCTCTCACCGAAGGCTCGGGGCTGGCCCCGAGAAGAAGAGTCACAGCCGGAAATATGACGGTGGACGAAGACGTTATGGACGACAGTGAGGAAGAAGGGCCGACATTTGATAGCGCCAATATTGAGGACGATTCGGATACATCAGAAGTCGATCTGCATAATAATTCACTAGAGGAGTCAGGGTGGACAAATACCAGTGACATCAAATATGCTGATTTTTTCGCACCGCCTCCTCGAAAAATGTCGGTCAAAGATTCAAGACCGTTGCCGAAGTCTCAGCCAAGTACAACAATTGATGACAACGACATCGACAGGGCAATTGGCGATGTTCGACGTGATTTGCTTGAAGACGATGATGAGGATTCCGGTGAAGACAGTGAAACTCCCAACAACGGGCTGGATGGCCCTCAAACGCAACGATCGTCTCACGAGAAACAGCGGGCACGCATCGCCGATGAGATTCGCCGTCTTGAAACCGCCAATGTTGCGAAGAAGGAGTGGATGCTTTCCGGAGAAGCTAGAGCCGTCGAGAGACCAATCAATTCTCTCATTGAAGAAGATTTGGAGTTTGAAAAGATAGGAAAGCCTGTCCCGGTCATTACTGCAGAAATTTCCGGCGACATTGAGGAGCTTATCAAACGTCGGGTCGTCGCGAAAGAGTTCGATGAAGTAGTTCGTCGCCGGCCCGGTGTCTCTGATACTCGAGATCTGAAGCGAGGGCGGTTCGAAATTGACGACACCAAACCCCAACAGAGCCTCGCAGATATCTATGAGACTGATCATGTTCGAGCTACTGATTCTAATTACGTTGATCCCAAGAATCAGAAGTTGATTCGCGATCGCACCGAAATATCGACTATGTGGAAAGATATCAATTCACAATTGGACACGCTATCCAATTGGCATTACAAACCGAGAACTCCTCAAGCGGACATCAATGTGATCACAGATGTTGCGACAATCATGATGGAAGACGCCCAACCTACGACTGGGAGTGCTGTTAACAGCTTGGCAACATTGGCTCCACATGAGATTTATGTACCTGGCAGTGACGGAAGAGTCTCAGGGGAGCTTGTTTTGAAGAATGGGGCATCTGTTTCTAAGGACGAAATGTCTCGCGAAGAGAAGGCCCGACTTCGGCGACGGCAAAAGAAGCAGAATAAGGCGGACGATTCTCAACCCAAGCAGCAAAGCGCCAAAGTGGCTGCAAAAGAGCAAATAATGTCAGATTTGAAAAAGGCCGATGTTAAAGTGATTGGGAAGGAGGGCGAGGTAACAGATATCCATGGCAAACAAACGTCTTCAGGGAGGAGGAATGGTGCAGATACACTGAAGCTCTAAGGCCAAGCTGTGAACTTAGGGGAATGCCTGAGCCTTTTGTTGGCTTTTGGAATGTGATTTTGCAAATCTGCCTGTATCTTCATTCTATTTATCTAGTTAATCGCCTGTACCGCAACGATCACTTTCCTTACAACCTAGAAATTACTGCGGTTGCTTCTCCAGAGCTTTATTCTCGTGTTTCGGGCGGATCAAGTAAAGAAAAATGTTTTCACGCCCATAAGCCCCGGCCTCAGGGTCGTCACGGAGTTCTTCAATAGAAAAAAACTTCTTTGCAAGTTTCATGAAACGAACATCGGCCCGTCTACGCTTTTTGAAGCAAAAGTAGCAAAGGGAGTTGGGTCCGATTAAATCCCGTAGGGTCGCAACCAAGAGAGGAAATGCCGGTTCGAAGTAAACGCAGTCTGCGGCAAGAATGATTGATGGGTGCTTGGGTATGGAAAGAGGAAGTGGCTCCCCCCAGTCCAGAATTGTCGCAGTAACTCGAGAGGATAATTTGTTGAGTCGGATGTTTGTTTCCATCAATGGTAGCATCGGTGCTTGATCTGTGACAAATATTTGGGATGAGCCAATATCGCACCCGCGAGCGACAGCTAGTCCAACAAGTCCACCGCCGGCCCCCAACTCAACACTAAAGGATATTAGTAACGAAACCAGTTGAGAAGACGCCGGAGGCAATGGTCTGCACTGGAGTTTACAAACATGGTTCCCTTGAGATCAGAGCGATGCTGATTCAACAGGTATTTAGCCAATACCATGCCAGCCGGCCAGAGTTGGCCCCCGCATCCTTCTTTCAGATCTTCCTCAAGAAGTAAAGGTTCTTCCAGAAGCCCGTCAAAGGAAACATTAGTACACCCGGCAGGTTTGGAGTCTCTCGGGGGAACCAATGCTTCACTGACATCGAAGGCTGTCGCGTCCGAATCAGTATCAATTTTGTAGTCAGGACTGAGGCCTTCCATGGCTAGAAGACTTTGTGACAGGTGATTACTTCAAAATCTTATGGTCTGGCCAAAGGTAAAGAAGACGGCTAATATGTTGGATTTGGGAAAACTTTTCAAACAGGCACCAACTAACTAGCACTAGCTTCATTCTAGTTTGAACTTTCGATAACCTACCCGCCTCCACTCCATTATCTTATCTTATCATCCTCTTAAATCGTCCTTGTGACTTGGTATAGTAATTATGGGCTTTGATACCCTACCTACCCGGTACAATGCAGCCTGCTTTGGGATCTGACTGACAATCACCCCATTGGATCAGCTGAACTGTGAAATATCTTTGTGACAGCATTCATGCATTTAGAACATTGATGCCTCTAAAGTACGGGCTTCAAGATAAGTGGAACACTAAATATCTATAACCACGAATTCAGTAGATCTAAGTAGAACTCACTATTTAGTGAGGATGATAAGGTTCTGATTTTTTCTAATACTGATTGTATATTGGTCTTCCAATTACCAGAGACGCACACAGACTAGGGATTGCACTTGTACCTGAGTCAAAACTCCGGCTATCAGTAATAGTTAACAGCCACTTCTAGATGAATCGCGACAGGAATAGAGTCAGAAAAGTTGGACTCCAGTAGAGTATGTAGTGGGAGTGATCATCTCATTATACGCAGGGAAACCTGGTCGATTGCGTAGGTACGTCCCTAGGTTGTAACTACAAAACTACACCTGGACTACTACTAAGTCTGCGGGCTGACGTCATTACTAGTACTCCGGATCTTCCTTGCCGCGCCTATCTATCAAGGAAATGTTGTGTGATTGGTGTGCTCAGGATTAAGTCATATACCGGGACGCTGGACCTCATGGGGGTCATTGCCATGCTTTGAACATGTCGTTGGATCATGACGACGTCACTGCCGGCCCAGCTACGATGAAGTGATTCTACGCCCATTTATGGTCTAAAAAGGCCTTCACATCTCATCGTCCCTGTTCGTCTCCCATAAATCTACATTACTATACTTGCAGCAACAGACAGCCAGGTATCTACTCCATTTAATCAAAATGGCCACTCTTCACTGTAAGTATCATGTCTGCTGAATTATGCCCTATTCCTCCTTGCTATATGATTGCGAGTGCTTTGACGCTGAGATCTTTAATACTAGATCTACCTCCCGTGAAACCATCGGCTATTGCCATGGGCACGTTCTTCACCCATACTGCTTCTCTCGGCATCCTCGCCCCTGTCTTTGGTGACACCTACCATCGCGCCCAAGCCGCCAACACCAAAGAAGAGTTCATCAAGTCTAAAGAGGCTGCTGGGGCCGCGGCAGCCTGGGGTAGTTCGCTGGTTGGAAGTGCTGTGCAGACATATGGCGTTGCGGCCTTGATCAATGCTACGGGTACCCTCAGCTACAAGGGTGCGGCTTACCTGGGAAGTCTGGTCTTCATGGCTAGTTCTGCTCCAAGCGTACGTATATTCCTACTTCATACTTGACTACTGAAGCTTACTTTTTCTTTGATATCACAGCTCATTAGCCACGTCGTCGCTGAGAAAAGGCCCTTCGACACTGTGGCTGTAGGCTTGGTTAGCAGGGTGTTCGAGACGGTTGGACTGAGCCTTTTCCTCACGTGGTGGGGAACACGAACGAATCCCTTTGACTAAACTACCAAACTGATACCTCGCGGTTGGTGTCGTTGAGAGTGCGCATGTCATATAGTACTCTTACGTAGGCCTTTTCGGCCCTACCTGATCAAATGTATTTAAGTAGTTGCAGTCCTCTTGATATCGCATATCATCTAGTGCTAGGATTCGAACGCTTTTGGTTGAAGAGACCGAGCCGTAAGTACTAAGTATATGAATTCAGTAACCCGGCTATGATGCCTACCTTTTACAACAGCGCGACGCTCACAGTTGGGGGCAAATTGCACATTGGTTCCAGATTCGGGCCGGGGGTTTGGTCCATGCTGTTCCGTATCGACTAGACATGTATGCTTTTGAACTTAATCGTGTTCTAGTAAATGACGTAGACAATGTAGATTATTAAGAGAAGGGGCAAGTATGTTTTAAGGAAAACCGTGACTAGTTATATCTTGCAGCCGCCCAATCACAAAGACTTTAAACCAAAGACTTTAAATCATTCATGGACTTAACTAGGAAAACCGCGTCGTCTAGTATTATTCACGTATCCATACCCATTGGTGAGAAATCACCGCGCTCCTAAGTACGGGGCGAAACTCTAAGAGCAAAAAAGGAAAGACGCAAAGGGTGCGGTAAGAATGGAAGCTTAGCGAAGTTAGGCGGAATATAGACAAGGAACATAAAAAAGTATCGCAAATACATTTAGCCTCTAATGATAGTAGCAACCCAACTAGGCGATCAAACAAACGTGCGGCAGGGATACCTTTGGTCAAGAGTCAGTACAGATACGACCGATTAGGGGTGTGGTTATACATACACATCAGGATACCCATGATCGTGGTCAAGCTCATATTTAGTCGTCCCGGGATTCAGGTTGCAAGGCATTGGTGGCAAGCCGTTAGCACCCAAAACGCTCTTCACACCCTTAGTATCCTTTTCAAAAAGCCCAGCCAGTCCACGCTCCTCCCCCTGTTGCTTGACAGTGGTGAGCTGCTTTTCGCCTGCCTCGCCAATCTGGAGAACATCTTCTTTGGGAGCCGCTTGGCTACCCACACTAAGCAGACCAACAACATCCGCCTGGTTGACGTTGCTGATCCTGGGATAGTTCCTTCGAACATCACGCTTCCAATAAGGGTTATCCGCAATGTCTCCTGCCGGAACGGTGACAGGGTCGTCGTACGACAGAGGGGGCAAAGCTCCCGGGGTTGGAAGGCGATATTGGG
Organism: Aspergillus taichungensis; assembly: GCA_002850765.1. Classification (NCBI taxonomy): domain Eukaryota; kingdom Fungi; phylum Ascomycota; class Eurotiomycetes; order Eurotiales; family Aspergillaceae; genus Aspergillus; species Aspergillus taichungensis. Next base: position 25,936 of record KZ559644.1, read on the forward strand.
AGTTCAAGGGGACACCAGTAGAACGGTTCGGGTCCACGGAAAGCAGGCGACGAATACGTTCCCATACTCCGGTTGACTGAAGAGTGTATTTCTGATTTAAGCTCAGCAACCATTAAGTCCATACTCTGGAACGAGTTAATCCCTTACTTGGTTGATAGAGACCGCATTCGAGGCGGCCTTGGCTGCCTTCAAAGCGTTGCGCGCCATAGTCGTATAAGATCCTGTGTTGAGTCTTGTATCAGCATCATGTTAATCCCAAAACCGTGCATAAATCGCTGGGATTAATTCTGGGTGCAAAATATACCTCTGTCAAGCAGGAGAAGGTTGAATCCGATTTAGTCGGAGTTATGTCCGGAGGACTCTCTGTGGTCCATCCTCGGAATCAAGAACTTGGTAGCATCGGAATCGGGCAGACTAAACGGATCAGCTATTAATCCGATACAGCTTTCTAGCGAATTACACCCGCCCCAATATAATGATTTGAATAGCGCGTCGCGTGGAATAAAATCAATCCCTTATCCATATGCTAATCGTCTGCCCAGATCAAGCATGTTATTGCTCCATAGTTGCGACAATATTGTTGTTTTGCCAGTACAGCCGCTCGCCTTTTAGCGACGATCACATCGCCACATTTTACATGGAATAAATTTAACTCACCAAACCGCCCATAGATATAGTTTACTAAGTCACTATTTCAATCAGATGAGACCTCGTGGTGGCTTTCCAAGACCACTAATTTTACAGTCGAGTTTTCAGTCATGTGTTGTTTCTTTTTGGAGCTTGGATGATCATGAGGCCACAAGACAAGATTAGGGCAGTATCAGACGGTGTATCCGTAGTGACTTGTGGTATTTAACATGCTAGACTGTCGGACACATCTTTTAATTGCACCCTATACATGAGTTTGCAGCCTTCCTCTATTATCCTAAAAATGGCCTACATAATCATAGGTATTTTTTTGTTGAATTCATTGTAGAGCATCGGGCTCCTCTTTCTCGCATTCGCATGAGTTGATCCTGCTGATTTCCATGTTGATTGTTCGCCCCGGCCTTAGATATCAAACCAATCTACATGATTCCTACGTCTGCTCAACCGCTTTTGGAGATCGTGGGTACCAATTGCTGCACAGCTTCTAGTGTCGCAGCTGGACCACCGGCCTCCAGAAGTAGAATATTTCCACCCTTGTCTATAACACAGACACCCCTTGTCGTCCCTTTGGGGTGTTTTTTGAAACCCAGGGCTGAAATGAGTGTGGAAGCACCGTCGCAGAGGAGGGTATATGGCAATTTTTGCTTGGTTTTGAATGTGGTGTTTGCTTTAGGTGAATCGGCCGACAACCCATAAACAGAGAGCCCCGCGGAAACCAAATTCTGGTAATCATCGCGGAACATGCAGGCTTGTTTTGTACCTGTCGACTGTAAGTTGAATTCGACCAGGTTTGGAACAACGTGGACAAGGTGATAGGATTTCCACCATGACTAAAGGTATCAAAACAAGTGCTTGCTGAAAGAAGCTGCTAGTGGAGAGATGGACTTACAGCCCGGAGTCGAAGCTCGAGGATAGGTGAATATCACGACACCAGATTTGCTCGTGTCAATAAGGCTTTTCAGTGTTGTCTTGACGCCCTCGTTCGTCTCAAATTCCCCACCAAAGCTATCTGCAACAATCACATCGCCAGCTTTGGGACTGGTTCTAGATATAGTGCTTGAGGCAGTCTCAGCTTTACCGATTGGTTGTTTTTGTGAAGTAGTAGGTTGTTCTGTTTTCTTGCTTTTCTTTATAGGCGCTGGGGTTACTGCCGGGGCCTTTCGCTTTCGTAATTCAACCATCTTTGTTGATGGTGATCACACTGATCGCACTTATGAATTGACAGATGGAGTTTATACCGGGTCTTTGACAATCAATGAACTGCTAGAAAGAATGAGCTTACCAGGACAGATATGCGGCTATGCGCCTAGTAGTTGAAAATAGTGGCGCGGAACATTTAGTACAAGCTATGTATCTTAGGTAATGGATGCATTATCAACACCAACATGCGCGTGATCTGACTCAAGTCATGGCCTCTCCACTGGCACTGACGTTGAGACATAGACGTACACTCTGTTCGAGGCGTTGTTGATTTCAATAAACCTGCCATAGTTATGCTAACAAATTAACTGCATTGATTGACTAATTCTTCCTTGGAGAAGTATATGGGTTGTTTGGCACAATGTAAGGTATCCCAGTGACGGGCGAGGTTAGTGTGGCTAACAATAACGGCATTCTGCCGGTAAATCCCGACCCATGGCCGAGCCCCTGCCTTCTCCGTTTGCCCTGGAACACATGTCACGGGAGGGGAGGAACTCAAACTAGAATTTTCTTTCCCTTTCTGGGCATTCCCACTTTCGGACAATTGCCACTCACACCCATCCTTTACTGGCGCCCTGTACCAAAGTTGAACCATTATCTATTTTGTAGTTGAAGATTTGCCTTCGTTTCTTAAGGGTCAATATTTATCTGAACTCGCATCCCGTCACACTTGATCGCAGCAAACAAACCTTAACCAATAACTACATCGCTTTCCCTCCTATATGTCTTTCGATATCTACCGGGCTTCCATATTGTGACCATAGTCTTCTGCTACTGCTAAGGTCTGATCTGGCATTTGTATCGGAAACCTTGTTTCAGGGTCCCGCCGTATCAGAATCATGAAGGTGTTTTCGTCGGCTTGCACTTTCAATTATTCTTGGGAAGAAGTTTCGACGGCGAACTGGCGCAAGTATTGCCCATGGAATGACAAGTCTACCCATGTTGTGGGGGTTGACACATTATCTCGCACGATTGACTCGCGGACTGGCATCGTATGTTCTGTCCCTCATCTGGAAAGAGCGACTTTTCTGGTGATATGTTGACTCACATGAGGATTTTAGTTACGGACGGAACGCCTAATCACCTGTTCACAATCTGTACCGCAATGGGTTTCTTCGCTATTCGGAGGCGACGCGACTTCACACGTTTATGAGGTTTCGTATGTTGACCCGGTTTCCAAGAAGGTAACCATGTCCTCGTCCAACCTCACATGGTCCAACGTTTTGAATGTTCGAGAAACCGTTATATATAAGCCATCGGTTTCCAACCCAGCTTCGATCACGGACTTCAACCAAGAGGCGAAAATCACTGCGCTCTGCGGTGGGTGGCAGAAGATCAAAAATAAAGTGGAAGAGGCGAGCGTGGAAAGATTCAGTCAAAATGCAATCCGGGGCCGCGAGGGGTTTGAGGCTGTCCTCGAGATGAGCCGGCGGGTTTTCAGCGAGCAACGTGAGCTGAACAAAGAGAAACTTCAAATCTGAAGTCCGACTGTTCACTGAAAGCGTCCTCATCACTGGGTGATGCTCCACCATAACACCCCATATCGAGCATTTGCATACATCGGCGTTCTTGAACATTCTCAAAAGTCCCCTCATTTCGAGCGCACGGCGTGGCTTGGCGTTTTGTGTTCTCTTTCTTGGGTGTATCTCCATTATGGCATGTTTTCCCGTCTACCCCATCGCATTAATTATTGTTTTGTAACCACGGTTTACGATTATGTATTAAGAAAAATAGACAGTACGGTGCGATATAGCGCAATATTAAATAGAAGGAAAGAAGCGTCGACGCCCCTATGCTGGTAGACCAATTTGTAACTTCACGGGTGATTCTAGGGACGGGACCAAAATCAGCCACCACAACATGATTAGGGTCCCATAGTTTGATTAATATTCCGATCATATCATAATTCAGTGGCCTGGCGGTGTCGATCGTATGACGATCATATTAGCTAGTAGATATATACAATTGGCAAAACAGAGCACGCCTTCGTCGACCTTTCGAACAAAAAAAACACATACAATTAACCTATGAGGCCACCCAAAACCACGCGGCTAACGCCCAAAACTTCACTTTTAGCATTATTGCGGCTTGCGTCTTCGAACTCTCGCACGACTCCCGCCACCATGATCTTTCGAAGTCTTGCATCTGCCTTGGAGAACAATTCGCCCAAAGCAACAGTGCAGATAGAGGGTGTCGACACTAGAGACACAAGCCGTGTATAGCAGTCTATCAACACGTCGCAAAGAGTTACGAATGTTTCAAAATAATCGGGCTCAAAGGGCAAGGATGGTGTCAGCAGATAAGAGTATTCTTCCCCAGGAAGAAGCTCTGAAGCCTCCGTGTGGGGAAAGGAGGCGGCAGCGGCCGCCGTAGTAGAGGTAGTAGCATTTCCTGCAAGTCCTTTCAAGTCCGATGGGTCGCTTGACTGCATGGGTAGGCCGATCTCGGTTGCTGAGCTGGCCCTTCTGGCTTTCGTGCCGGCATGCGCGGCACGTTTGAACATCTGTGGAATACGCGCCCTGGCTAATGTTGAGGACGAGCTTCCATCTGGTGGGTGAATTTGTTGGAAGGCTTCAAATTCTATCAGAAGGGCGTTGAGTGCCCGCAGGTACTCGCCAGGGGTCGAACTGACGTCTAGTATCGGTGGGAGTGATAAACCAAGGAGGAGATAGTTGATTGCACGACGGGAGAGCCTTCGATGCTCGAAATAAGGAATTCGACCGATATCAGCCCTAGAAAAGTGTACCGTATTGAACCAATAGATTCGGCCCTCATGACTGGAAGGAAAGCAGTTCAGTAGTCGCCCATATTCTCAAGCCGTATAAACAACCAAAGGGACTGACAACAGAAAATCGCGGGGGAAAGCTTACGCCTTTTTCAGGTAGTCCAAAGTAGAAATTCGTTTCGTAGCCATGTCGTGGATATGCTGATAGATTGCCGCAGCACTCTGTGGCCCGAATGCTCCGCTTCCAGCCGTCAATGGAGGAGGTATGTTGCCAGTGGTGACCTCGTGGCCAATACTTGATTTCGCGGTGTCCCTACGAGACAGGCTCGGGGCAAATGTGGAGGAGATCATGTCTGTTTGTGGGAAATGACAGGGCTCTTTACTGAGCAACCCGCTCTCAGAAGGAAATCAAAGAGCACAATATGTGGAGATAGGAGCGGTCCAAGCAGCTCGTGCATTTGTTGAGTTGTGGGGTATAGCAAAAGGACCGAAAGTTCTATGCGGAATGCGGGTGAGAATGCGACGAGACCTTCATTGACTAGTCTACCCTTGGCCTGATAAGATCTTGTTCTCCACCTTTACCCCTGGGGCTCGCCCATTTTCCTGGATGCAGATTTATACGGAGTACACCGTTCATGTAATGGCTGTGAGTAAAATTTTTGGCTAGTTCGATTTTTAATTAGTTGATAATGGAAAGCAAATACATATCATTATGGTGCAAGAATTTTTCTCTGCCAATTCTTCTGGTGTTTGGAAGAGCTTAACCTACACCAACTAATCTTGTATTTACCAACTGTATCGGGAAAACTAACAGTCAAATAAATCAAATGGTATGATTTGCCTGTGATTTTTCGAATTACGAACTCTGGTTTTCTCTTCGTTGAGCACTTGTTAAAACCAGGTATGGAGATACGCATTGGGGCGATTTCCCACACTACGTAATTCAGGCTACCTCCCCAAGAACAATACTCTGTAGGTTACAGAGAAAATGAAACATATTAGTGATGTGCAATGATTATATACCAACTTGGTTTTTAGGAAGTAATCTTCGTCAACCCGACAACCCACTACCGAGCGGCCGACCAGACTCCACCCCGGCCGGGAGTTATGCCCCTCATCCGCCGCCTCCCCCTCCCCCTCCCCCTCCTTCTCCCCCTTCTCCCCTCTGCTGCTCTTTTCCAAGTTACGTGTAGCCCGTCGATTCACACGCAGTTCCTGTGAGAACCCCAATTTGACTCGACTGCCGATAGCACCATCTACATACTAGTACGCCGCCAGACAATTACCTAGGATGAGCAACCGTCCCGAAGAATCAGTCCCCTCTCCGGGGGAATGGCCCGTGGACCCGCAGGAGGACATTCCTATCTCAGATGAAAGAATTTGGGTCGATGGATGCTTTGATTTCAGCCACCACGGTAAGGCAGCGTTCATTTCCTATGATATGATGGCACACCCTAATCAGAATCGAGGTCACCAGGGCATGCAGGAGCTATGCTGCAGGCTCGTAGATTGGGGAAAGAACTCTATGTTGGGGTACACTCCGACGAAGCAATTCTCGAGAATAAAGGCCCTACAGTGATGACATTGAAAGAACGGTCAGTTTCCATTTGTTTGGCAATCCTTTCCCCTTTGCCCTTCGCTGCTGACAACCCGGCCGGCACACAGTGTAGCTGCAGTAGAAGCTTGCCGTTGGGCAACCCAGTGTATTCCCAATGCTCCATACGTGACATTTCTGCCGTGGGTTTCCCACTACGGTTGCAGATATGTCGTTCACGGAGATGATATTACGTCGGATAGTAACGGAGACGACTGCTATCGGTTCGTCAAAGCCGCTGGGCGTTTCAAAGTAGTTAAACGGACCCCTGGCATTTCTACTACTGATTTGGTTGGCCGCATGCTTCTATGCACGAGAGGCCATTTTGTCAAAAGCGTAAAGGACACACTTTCCGGCGCGGAAGGGTCCGGTTGCCAGGAAGAACGTCAGCAGTCCGCTGCATACCTTGCTCAACAGATCCGTGATTATGCCACAGATGAGACTGGTCTGAACCCGGGGTCCAAAGTCTGGCTCTGGAGCGGGTCCAGCTCGGCTAAGCTTGACGATAAAGTCGAAGAGCCTGGATCATTTGAAACACTGGTGAATGGACGGTCGCCTAGACCAGGACAGCGAGTCGTTTATGTTGACGGGGGGTTTGATCTTTTCTCTTCTGGCCATATTGAATTCCTCAGACAGGTCTTTTCTCTCGAGGAGTCTCAAGGTCGCGAGCGCGGCTGGTATGATGCTGCTCAGAGAGAAAACAGACTCAAAACCTGTGGAGAGGACTACCCCCCAGCCTACATTGTCGCCGGTATACATGACGACAATGTAATCAATCACTGGAAAGGATTCAACTATCCTATAATGAACATCTTTGAACGTGGGCTATGCGTGCTTCAATGTCGTGTAAGTCTCCCCCCCACTCCCCCAGCTGGTTATTTGAACTTTGTCTAGTAATCGGCACATCTCTAATTGGTCTTGCTCTAGTATATCCATGCTGTTATATTCTCGGCACCCTTTTCCCCAAGTGCACCATACTTGAAGACTATGCCATTGGGTATTCCTGATGTAGTCTACCATGGCCCGACTACTTTCATCCCGCTCACTTACGATCCATATACAGCGCCCAGACAAATGGGAATTTTCAAAGAGACGGGCACCCACCTGTTTCAAAACGTCAATGCTGGAGAGATTGTCGATAGAATTCTCAAAAGTAGGGAAGCGTACGAAGCGAGACAACGCGCGAAGCTGCAAAAGGGAGTCGTGGAGGAATCTGTGCGGTCGAAAGAACACTCAGGCTAGGTGGGGTCAATCAGAAGTGAGACATTGAGAGCAACAATATAACTATTGTATATAAGTGAAAATTGGTCATAGCATAGCTTAGGTGCAAGCTGGGAAAGTAAACACATGTATATGATAAGGCTTTGGTTTCAGTTTCCATCAATGGATGTTATTGTTACACTAGTTACAAGGCAAATGGACAATCGAGACATTCCCTGTTAATGTGGTCAAGTGGTGCATGCACAGCGGATATTTCAGTCCGATGCTACCAGTACTTCCTTTTCCTCGAGGAGCTTGGCGAGCTCTCCATTCTGATGCATCGACATCAAAATATCGCAACCGCCGACAAACTCCTTGTCCAAATAGAGCTGCGGGATAGTAGGCCAGTCCGAGTACTCTTTGATACCTGATTTGAATGGACATGTTAATAACATTGCCCGAAACGATACAAGACAATTTGTAGTAAACGACCCAACACAACTCACCTTGACGCAATTCCGAGTCTTCCAGCACATTAAACGCAACAAACTTTTTGGGATCCACCCCTTGTAAACCAAGGATCTGTATGCTTGCTCGAGAAAAGCCGCACTGCGGGGTTTCCGGAGTGCCTTTCATGAAGAGGACAACGGGGGCAGAGGCAACCGCTTTGTCAATAGCAGATCGCGTTTCCGTAGACAAAAGACGGGCGTAAAGTGCAGAGGGGAGCCTCAAGGCCGGAGCTTTCGGTGGCAATGCGCATGATGGTCGCGAGATCGACCGAAATGCCTGTATAATGTGTCAGCCCAGTATATCAAATCAAAAGAAGCCTGCAAAAGACTTTAGCGACGCATGGGAACTACACAACAATATACTGACAGATGAAAAGGCTGTTCGTGCAAACATGATGATAGAATCGGCGAGTTTAGTTATATAACAGCATCCACCTATACTGTTGTCAAGGTTTGGATCTCAAGTATCGAAGGGTCTTGGTAAATCATCCTACCCGGGACCTACAGTTACTCAGCTTGCTTAGGCCAATCATGTCACATGATTGTGATTTATAATTTGGCGTCAAACTTGTTAACTACTATGACATAGTCGGTAGCCGCTTGCAAGGCGGTGAGTGACAAACGCCGATATTCCCCACGTGGAAAGAGTGACGATGGTCCAAAGTACCCCGTAGACTCCGCGCAGTTTACAGTCTCTTCTATGCGATCCATTTGTCTTCTCCTATTGTCACAATGGACAATCCACCCCCCTCTTTCTCCGCTCAAGAGCATCTACACGACAACAAAACCCACATCCTGCTGGCAGCTAGCGGCTCAGTTGCCACGATAAAGCTGCCCAATATTGCAGAAGCACTTGGTCGCCATCGCAATGTGGCTATTCGTATTATCTTAACCGGTTCTGCCGAGAAATTCCTGAAAGGACAAAGTCCAGAACAGCCTCACCATGAGGCTTTGCAGCAAATACCTGGCGTGGAAGCTGTTTATCACGACGAGGATGAATGGAAGGATCCATGGGTTCGCGGCAAGCCGATTTTGCATATCGAGCTCAGGAAATGGGCTCATGTACTGCTCATAGCCCCGCTTTCTGCAAACAGTATGGCTAAAATGACAATGGGATTCGCGGATAATCTTCTTCTTTCTGTCATTAGGGCATGGGACACGACTGGAATTGTGGACGGAGGCTTCAAGAACAAGAAACCACTGATTATTGTTGCGCCAGCTATGAATACAGCTATGTGGAATCACCCAATCACAAAGAAACAACTGGGCATCTTGCGGGATGAATGGGGATATACCGATGCAAATGATGAGGGTTGGGTGTCTATACTGAGTCCAGTAGAGAAGCCACTTGCTTGTGGTGATACAGGAAATGGTGCCATGATGGATTGGAGAGACATTGTGAATGCTGTGGAGCAGCGTATAGGCTTAACACTAGCTGACCCCGCCCATGGCACCTAAGAGCTTGGCAAATCAACTGTGAGATGAAGTCAACATTCAGAAGCTTCTTGTGCCTGAGGATTCCGATCTTCACTCGATACATAGAACCCAGTGATCTGTGCGATGTACTCAAGAACAAGTCCCGCAGTAATACCACCGCCTGTCAGCAAGCAGCCGTTTTTGAACCACCACCAGCAATCTTCAACGCTCTTGAGACGAACCCTCCAGATCATGGTGCCAAGAGTAAGAATTGCACTTCCGCAACTGCCAACGAAGAAAACAGGGCCGGCTCCGACCGCTGCGCCCGCTGCGCCGAGCAGTGTGACTTGGGCAACCGCCAGGGCAGAAAGAACAGCCTTGGTGTTGTGTTCGTGACGAAGAGCAATGGATTTGATTCCCGCAGCCACGTCATCCTTGATATCCATATGCGCGTATATCATATCATATAGAACCGTCCAGGCAATACAGCTCGAATAGAGTGCTGCCGCAGCTCCCAACGCGTCACGGTTTGAAAGAAGATCAACTCCTAATGCCGGAAATCCCATAATGGCACCCCATGAGAACGTAAGGCCTAGAACAGCCTGCGGATAATAGGTGACGCGCTTGGCAAGAGGATATGTTGCCACAAGCAACAAGCTAGGGATGCCGTACCACAGACATTGAGTTGGAAAGCTGAGAAGAACCCCGAGCCCAGCTAGTAGTTGAAAGCCGGTAAAGACAATAGCTTGTTCTGGAGAAATTGCCCCTCTAGCAATCGGACGAAATTTGGTCCGCTCGACATGGGGGTCCAAATTTCTGTCCCAAAGGTCATTGATTGCACAGCCGGCACCTCGCATTATCAGGGCTCCAGTGAAAAACAAACTGGCAGTCCCTAAAACATGCAAGGGTGTTGCTGTCGATGAGATTGGTGCCGCAAGAAGCGTCGAGAATGCGCATGGAAAGAAGAGGTAATATGTGCCCGTGGGCTTATCGAGGCGTATAAGCTCAGCGTACGGGACCCATCGCCGAGGTAGACACGCAATCAATCCAGTTTCGGGAGGAGAATACTGTGCCGTCGACTTTTGCTCTGCCTCCTTGGTTGGTGGGGTTGTTGCAAGAGACGATATCGGTTTTTGCGAAAAGCTTCTCGTAAGTGATGTTTTTTTGGAATAGGTCGAACAAGGCTTGTATAGAGATTTAGTGGAATTACGGCAGATTGTCATAAATAGAGATCGAGAACTAGGTTGTAATATTGACTGCCTGGCTTTATTTTGGTGAACGGTCTTCCCTGGTCTTGGGAATTTTTGTAACAGTGCGCGACGCGATGGGGAAGAGGACGCGCACAATATCATCTTGTAAAACAACCAAATGTGGGGGTCAATTGACTAGAGAAGGTTTAATCGTTTGATAAATCAAGTGAATTAGGTCAACAGCGAAGCATGATTCCCAATTGAGCGGAAAGATTTGGCATAGGATTCGGGGGTGGACTTTGCGCGATAAGTGATTTCGCGATTAGTGGAACCAAGATCCTCCTCCGGGTAACTGGTGGAAACATCAAATGACAACAGTCAGCCAGCCTCTCATATTAAGATAGGTCAGACAAATAAAAAGTGAGCACCAAGACTGTTTTGGAAGGTTGTCTAGAAGATCAATGTTGTGTACTGCATCAAAGGCGTTTGTTGTCTTCTCTTCTTTCTGCAAGAAGCTTGCAAGCTCTCACGTGATAGCAAGAAAACGGCCCCACATCCAAAGCAGTATGTGCAGAGTACTGTAGCTGGTTGATCAACGCATGAGGGGACAGAAGAATAGCAAATCGTCGCTTTTATGTGTGCGACAATACCGCACGAGTCCTCTCCTTCTGGTTGCAATCCAGAGTTTTGGATTTAGCTATCATCATGTCTGCCTTCTCCCATTCATAATATCAGTTACAAGAAAGATGTCCACGTCAAGGAATAGTTAAAGAGAACCTAGTTCTTGGCCCTCTGAAGCTCTTCTCAGAGAGTTCCTCTCGAGACACCGTGAATTCCAGGTACCGCTGGCCCACGACCAATAGCAAGGCCGCAGTCTACACTTTTTGTTGACATATCGTGCCAAGTAAATTTTCATTCCAAAATATTAAGTCAATGAGATGCTTCATTGCCCGCCAAACCTATGACGCTTGATACCAGTACTGGACAGCCTGCCTCCAGTTCGCCTGGCGCTCTTCATATTCTGCATTGAACAGCATTCAATCTATACCTGGAAGTGATTCCGAAATGCCAAATCAACGGACACGAGCGGCTTTCGAGCCCATCTCTCCCGCTATCGATATTCCAGCGCTCGTGGAGTCAACGCCAAGTTTCAAATATGCGACTAGAATTGAATGCGAATCAATAGACGCCAACGGGATTGGAAATTTTGAGAAGCTGGTTTTTCTCCACGTTATCCTCCGTGGAATGCCTTTAGTTGTCGAGGGATTCAATGAAAGGCTAGACCGTTCCTTATTCTCAGAAAAGTGGTTACGAACCCACTATTCGACGAAGAGTAAGTACTGTGCAGTTTGCGCTTGCCTTTGGCCTTTTCTTTTGCTTTCGCCCACTGGCTGCTAACCTTTTCCTGTAAGCGGAGGTCGCCAGGAACCTTACAACGAAGACTGACCTTCCTCTCACAATCGGCCACTATTTGAAGAATCTGCCCCTGCTCGCAAATCAGTGGACTACGTACAATTATAAAGACCCTGAACGTCAAAGGATTTACTTGAAGGATATTGACTGCCCAAAGCAATGGCACACTTATCTAAAGAAGATCATACCTCCCACCCTTTTCTACCTCAACAAGTCCCGGGAATATTTCGATGGTCCGGGGACAAATGCTGCATCGTTGTCCGACGAGAATGGTGCTCTGGAGACCCAAATACCCAAGGCTGGTGATCTTATGAGTTGCCTTCCTCCCAACATGCGTGCTGAAAACTTGATGTGTTATATCGGCCACGAGGGTACTTATACCCCAGCTCATCAAGAAATGTGCGCCAGTCTCGGTCATAATATAATGGTTGAAGCGTCAGATGGTTCCATTGAGTATGGGAAAGAGACCAAGCCAGGATCTTCAATCTGGTTTATGACAGAGACCAAAGATCGTCATGTTGTGTCGGAATATTGGTTGTCGATGTTGGGACACGACATTGACATTGAAGATCATTTTGCTCAGATCGAAGCGTGGAAATCAGCCCCCTTCGAAACATATGTTGTTGAACAGAAGCCAGGGGATTTCATTATTATCCCACCCTTGGCTGCACACCAAGTGTGGAATCGAGGTACAAGGACAATGAAGGTAGCTTGGAACCGTACCACAGCAGAAACACTAGATCTGGCTCTAAATGAAGCATTGCCGCATGCCAGAATGGTTTGCCGGGATGAACAGTACAAGAATAAAGCAATCGTGTTTTACACCCTTGAGTACTACTCGAGTATCTTTGCCAGACACGAAACGGACGGTACGAGGACCCAACAATTACAAAAAGATTTCGAACATGTGTTTATCTTGTATACATCTATTCTCATCTCTGAGTGCTTTCCGAGCGCAGAAATTTGCCCCAGAAAAAAAGATGTTGAGTATATCCCTTTCGACGGCAGTATTACTTGCTCTTATTGTCGTGGCAACATATTTAACAGATTTCTAACATGTCCGTGGTGTGTGGGTGAAACGGATGACTCATACGACATCTGCATGGAATGTTTTGCTATGGGCAGAAGTTGTGCTTGCATATCCAGGCTGAAGTGGGCTGAGCAATTCAGATGGGATGAGCTTACTGAGAAGCATGAAAGGTGGAGACGCATAGTAAACCACTTTCCAGGCGATAAGCGAGTTCAGTATAACTCCTTGTTAGACATAATGACCGAATTGCAGAAGGACAGGAAGACATTGGCAGAGATCTGCTGCGAACAACTAAAATGTCGGCCTTGGAATGACATATCGAAGCCAGTTGTCCAAGAAGCCCAAGAAAAGCACAGCGATTCGGAAACAAGCGGTGTTGCCCAAAAGCGGAGGAAAATCAATGGAAGCCGCAAGTTTGACAAAACCGGCCGATGCCACATTTGCAAATCCAGTGAACCGAAGTGGCGGCTCGCTTGTTGTTCAAAATGTCAGTTGGAATATTGCTACGGCAGCCTGTTCAGAGCCTTCAATGTGCTACCGCAGGACGTCATGGAAATGAAGGCCTGGGAATGCCCGAGGTGTGGAAAGGTTTGCAGCTGCGCTGCATGTCGTCGAGATCCTTCCATAACCCCTTTTGAACCTACAATAACACTCCCTGGCCATGACACGGCTAAGGTAGCTGATCCACGTAGTGTGGAGAGCTTGGTGGACTTCCGTCAGTCGAATTTTCAATGGCTGAAGAAAGCAGGAGATGACGATATTGGTCGACTGAGGAAACACCAAGAAGAGGCTGACGCGAGAAGAAATCAGGCATTATTGGATCAGTCCATCCAATTGGAGGAGATTATGTCAGAGCAAGATCAAACACTAGGCTGTAGCCCTCAGAAAGGCTCTCTAGTTGAGAGCTATCCAGGTGAATTTGGGGACATACCGGTGGATCCTGCGCTTGAGATGTTAGGCAACTCAGTCCCAAGTCTACCTGATTCAAAAAAGCAATCAGGTGTCAAAGAATAAAGAGCAATCTCGGCATGTCTTAAAGTAGACTTGGATCTTTACGTGTATGCTGATTTGAATACAGGGTGGGATGTATTGAAGGTATTGTGGTTGCAATCGTCATATTGTGTGTCATTGAGATATCTAGATCCAATTCACTTTCAGCGAAATAGACTTCAGCGGTCAAATTAGACATTGGATGTAGGATGATGCATATGTAGGTCAATAGCTGTCCGACCCCAATCCCAAGAGAATTGAAATTTTCGTTAATAAGCTTTGCTTCACTCGGCCCTGCTAGGCTCCCTTGTAATCGTATCGCAGTTTTTCCAGCTCTTCGATGTTCACAGAGACCATTAACCTTCGTACAACAAAGACGATGACTAACATTACTGCAGAAAGATGAGCCTCTCAATTCGTTCTACATGCATGTATGCAGATTTCATGCTTGCATCCAAGGACAGAGACGCACCTCCTGGAATGACATATGTAATTTGCCGGCGATTGAGTGATGAATCCATTTGAAGAAAAAAATACGAAATAGACAGTAGCCCACTGACAATGATGTTTGCGAGAAAAAGAGATTCCGGAATTGATCTTGGGGTTTCTGACTTGAGAGTTGCTTGTGTATGTCTGGAATCGGTCTTCCGCAATGGCATGTACTTCATGATATAAGCAGTGGTGATCAATGAAGCTATGCCGAGCAAAGAAAGCAGCAGCTCCAATACTCTCGAAGAGCCGGCCAGCAATTGCGGTAAGAACAATATGGTAGATAGAAGTGGGACGATCGCAAACATGTTCTATAAACAGGTCATGCCATGGCTTCTTAGTAACGGCTAGAACTGTCATTTGCGTAGCAATGTGGAAAAAGTTACACTGTATTCTGCATTTCGTTGGTCAATCTGCGTACGGAGCTGATCAAGCACCGACTCCTGCTCTGTAGAACGGTCATTAAAGACACCGGGAAGATATACGTCGCTGAGGTTGTGAAACCAACCCTCATCATCTAGTTCTGCGCGGCCATGTTCGTCACCGTCCGAGTCGTCGGGATAGCGGAAGGTCTTGCGAAGTCTCGGATAAGCCATGATGTAAACATTCAAGGCCATCCACGATAAAGGGCGGGAAAAGAAGAGACCCTTTCTGTTTTATAAGAACTAATAAATCCAAGAGCGTTGGAGAAACGGTGGATTGGCCAAAAACGCTGAGCGCAAAGTAGACAGACGGTTCTAGTACTTGGGCAGGTTTGACCTGTTTGGTAACTTTGTTCCGCTTACAACTCTCTTTCCGACAAATCCCACCACATCGCACGATCTCGTCTCCCTTGCCTGCCTCACGATTAACCCGAGAACCAGGCCAATCTTTTCGCTCATGGCTTTACAAGCGGCACAGAGGCGCATAGCGCTCTCTCGATTCCCGACCTTTCGCAAACAGACGAGCGCCCCGCGTCGCAATCTTATACCCGCGCCGCAGTCGAATTCAGGCCCATTGATGGAACGACGGGCAGATCGCGAACTTCCCTCCGTGAAACCAGACCGACGCTGGCTGCGGACTTTGCCCCTGTTTGCGGTTGCCGTGGGAGCAGGTCTGCTCGGTATCTTCAACTACCAGAAATCGTCATCGAGCGTGGTCAGCAGTAACCTCTACGCCCTTCGGACGTCGCCTCGCGCTAGGGAGATTTTGGGCGACGAGATCTATTTTGCGCAGAAGATTCCGTGGATCAGTGGAGAGATGAACCAGCTCCATGGACGCATTGATATCTCCTTCTGGGTGAAGGGCACCAAGGCGCAGGGTAAGATGAGATTTAGAAGTATCCGGCCAGACCGTATGAGCTACGTTAGTAGTACCCTTTTACCAATACTAAATCAATTGGCATGTCCCCGCTGATAGTCATTAGTTTCGTACCGAGGAATGGAGTTTGGAGACGGAAGATGGGACAGTCATCCCGCTTCTTACCAGTGATACCGACCCATTCCGTCAAAGTGAATGAACGGTCTCGGACACTATCTGAAAGCCTATAAGTTTGAGGCGCAAAACCAGGAGATTTGTATATCACAAGTTATCATTATTTTCTTTGCATATTCCAGGCGTACCAGGACTCTTCCACCTTTTGTTGCAGGAACTTCTCCGCTTTGTGCTTTATATTTTCAGGACCTGCTTTCCTGGGGCTTTACGCCGTGAATGAGTGGGTCGACACAGTTGGGACCAATAAATAGGACATCATTTATGTATCATATAAAGAACGCCGCTTTCAAAGAGACAACAACATCAACAAAGTAGTTGTTGGAACTAATATACAATTTTCATAGAAACACCTGCCTTTCGAAACCACCCTGAGCTATTGTTTACTTTACGTAGTCGGCTCGGCGGGAAGCTCAGCGGGAGCAACTTCAGGCCACGGCTTCTTGATCGCATCCTGTATCCGTACCTGGCAGCCTTTGGGTCCGCTAACCGCGCCTGGAAGAAGTCAACATATTAGCACAAAAGAACTCGGCCGACGGAAAAGGTGTATTTACCCTGGACGACAATGATCCCGTTTTCCGAGTCCACCTTCAAGACCTTCAGGTTCTGCACGGTATTTTGCTGATTCCCCATGTTTCCCGCCATCTTCTTTCCAGGATAGACACGCGAACCGCCACCCTGACCAGGGCCCGAGGAACCCAGCGAACGGTGCGTCAAACTCACACCGTGGCTGCGATCCTGACCACCGAAACCATGTCGCTTCATCACACCAGCAAAGCCCTTGCCCTTGGCGTGCGACCGAGCATCAACATACTGGCCTTCCTGGAACCAGTCGGCGTTGATCATCTGGCCCACAGGCAAAAGGCCGGCTTCATCCTTGACTCTGAATTCGTAAACGTGTCGTTTCGGCGAGACCCCATTGGCAGAGAAATGGCCGAGAAGCGACTTTGTCATATTGGACGGGTGTTTCCAGCCGGAACCAAGCTGGACGGCGTTGTAGCCGTGTATTTGCCGCGTTTTGTGAGAGACGACTTCGACTCGATCGAGCTGGAGGACCGTGCAGGGGATGCGCTTCCCCGTTTCGGGGTCAAAGATGCCCGTCATCCCCTTCTTGATCACGATAGTGCCGGTGCGGAGAGGCAGCGTTCTCGATTTCCGTTCCAAAGCGGCGGTGGGTGTCGATTTGAGGACAGGCAGATCGGCGCCGACATTGAAGCGGGAGGCTTTGGGAGGGTTCAATGACCGGATACCGAATGACCGGGTGGGAACATTGGCACGGATAATGGTGAACAGGGAGCCCTTTGGTAAACAGGGAAGCTGGGGGAGATTCCCCAGAAGGCGTGGCGGCATGGCGGGTGAGTGGTGGGTTGGGATAATCGATGTTGGATCGTCCGGTTTGGTCTCTCCTGGCTGAGATTTTTGTTTAGGACTGCGGAGGTTGCGCTGGCGGTGACTGAAAGAGAAGGCGGTGGGCTGTTTATGCCCGCCGGATGGTAATCAATTTGATGACGGAAACCCGGTGCGCCGGCACGCCGAGCGTCGGAGCTTTTCCCGCTGCTTTTTTTTTTTTCCTTAGGAAGAGCTCATTCTCCATCTCACTTCAGCTCTTCTTAAATTCCTTCTGGCATGCTGTCAGAATAACAGCGGCAAATACCCCGAACGTCCTATAAATATTTACTTTATTTTACTACACCTTATACGTTACACCCTACCGGTTAAGCTTGGTTATTTACTTCGCGATTCATCATGCACCCCCGGCATCCGCTTCTATCCCGCTGGTTCTCCCAAGCAATGCAGGGCGTTCCGCGATCACCGATGACAACAACAACAACAACAACAACAACAACAACAACAACAACAACAACAACAGCAGCAGCAAAAGCCCCCTCGATCCTCCAACAACTGTCGAACGCAAGCCGCCTACGACAGCCGTTCAGCACCGCCACCAAACGTACAACCCCCCACCTGCAGAGCCGCACCCTCCCGGGCCGGATACACCTCAAGGGCAATGGCAACTTTCAGCGAAGCCAGAACCGCTTTTTCTTCTCGTCGCGGGCAAAAAACTCCTCCCAGTCGGGACCGGCACCGTCGCTTTCGCAGCGCTTAAAGACACTGTCCAAGGAATACGGCTGGTCGGCGCTGGGGGTGTACCTGCTTCTCTCGGCGATGGATTTCCCCATCTGCTTTCTGGCTGTCCGTTGGCTGGGCGTGGAGCGTATCGGCCGCTATGAGCACATGCTCGTGGAGTCGACCAAGGATGCTCTGCATCGGGTGTGGCCGCGCAGTGAGGAGGAGGTGGCTAGCGAGGAGGCTTCTCAAGCTCAAGGGCAGCCTAGCGAGGACCAAAAGAAGGGGGAAGCGAGTATGTCATCACCATCCCATCTTCTGTGAAACTCACAGCGTGTTTCTTTTTCTCCTTTGGAAAAATGTCGCAGCGTAACTAATCTCCATATCAGGTCTCTGGACACAAGTCATGCTGGCTTACGCAATCCATAAAAGCCTTATCTTCATCCGAGTGCCCCTCACCGCAGCCATTACGCCCAAGGTTGTGAAGACTTTGCGGCAATGGGGCTGGGACATTGTCAAGGGCAAGCCGAAGGGCATGTAAGCGTCCGCGTCCGCGTCCGCACCAGCCCTTTTGTGTACAACATGAACCAGTGCGTTATGTACAACATTAACGACGCTGCGGATCTTTCGCGTCATATCTGTAACATCTACACTACACTTGTTGGTTTACCTTATCTTTTCTTTTTTATCTCTTGTATTGTTTTTGGTTTTCCAATTGGCATGCATGGCGGTGTTGAGGTTGCTGTGCTTCTTTGTTGTATAATAGCTGGTAGATCTAATTTATAGGGGCGCACGATTGTGGACTCTTCTCTCCACTCGCCTTTTTATGTTCAATATATACCATGGATAAGTAAAAGAAGTAAAGGGAATAGAACATGTTTACCTCTAAAGGAGAGGAAAATGTCATTTGGGATTCTAGTCTTTGCTTTGAATCTTAGAGAAAAAGGAAAAAAGAAAAGACCAAGGCTGAACGGCAAAGTAGTTGATCCCCAATTCAAAGTCCGTCTCTCAAATGTTGCAATAAGCCCTCATAACTCCCAGTCTGTATGCTCTGGAATGGACACACTGTCCCAATCTTTCATGGGTTGCAATGAGCTCGATGACGAGAACGGTTGATACCTGCAAATGAGACTGTACTGGTTTGGTAGTCATCATTTCAATTGAGTGTATATAGACAGAAGGATGGACAGGAGGATAGATAGATAGATTGATAGATAGCCAATAGATAACATCACATATCAATCGTATCGTTAAACCGCAGAATACCATTCGCTTTCATGATTCCATTCACACCTTCAGGCATCTGGTACGCCCACTCGCCCATGCCCATCGTGCCCGAGGATGTGTTCATTTCTGACTCCGAGTGGCTGGCCTCGTCCGAAGTATCGGCCACAAGCACGAGGCCGAGCTCTTTGATTGTCTCGACAAGGGCCGGTACAACATTCTGCGTGAAGTGCATTTCGCGTTAGCCGGATACATTCTAGTTTTGATGATGCCCTGGGATGAACCGGGCTAGTGAAGAAGAAAGGCAAAGACGTACCAAAAGGCTCGAACGGCATATCAAACCCATGAAGTTGTTTCCCTGGGCTATGCGTGCTGATTCTTTGATGGACATTGAAGCGCGGCCGCTGCTATCGACATCTGGTACTGTGCCGACGTCATGGGCTAGGTCTCGAATCTGGCCGAGATCATTGCATAGAAGGATAGGGTCTGGACGGTTAGAACGAGAATTGAAGGTATCAGGAAAGATGATCCTGTGGGGGATAGGATTGACCAAGAAAAGATAGTGGGGTCAAACTCACAATTGGGCTGTTTCCAGTTCAAAGCAATGCAAATATTAGGGTTGTAAGACGTGAAAACAATAGAGCGCATGAAGTCAGGGTTTTGGTCACGTGCGACACGGGCATGATCAAAAACATCAGTAAGGATGGCGTCGGCGAATTTATTAACATCGGCCAGAGAATTCATGTTCAGTGCTCGCTCCTCCGCGGGAGATGGATAGAGGATAGTAAGGTTGACGTTGAGTTCAATCGGCAGATGCTGGAACACATCGCGTAAGGAGAGGAAGGAGGCAGCCAGTCGGCGGTGCGTTTGCGAGAGGTCGTCAAGTCCATGGTTTTGTAGGAAGTCCAGCAGCTGTGTCATATCTGCTCCCCTCTCGACGCCCATAGCCCGGAACTGACTGTATGTCAGGTGGCAGATGGGTATCTCAACGCCATGGTGATCAATCGTAAACCGCGGGCATAAAACAGGGACCATGTCCCTGGTGAGTTGCACAAATAGTTGGACGTGATCTCCCGAGAGACTGGATCCAGTGACAAGACCGTTATGCTCAGAATCAATGGCGCTGGTCGCTTTCCAATAGGTCGCGAAATGCGTGATCTCCAGAGGCTCACCGTGATACGGCTTGATGACCTGTAACCGGAAGCGAAGCTGGCCAATTGACCGAAGTCGGGGGTCAAATAGAGGCAGCGTACACGACCCCGTGCTCGAATTCTCGGCCTTGAACACTGTCGGCAAGGCAACAGATTTGGCAATCACTTTTGAGCCGAACGTGGGAAATATTTCGAAATCCACGGCAAAGGTTTCCAAGTTGTCCACCTGGAAAGAAACCACCCGCGAGTCTTCTTGGATCGGAAGCATGATGGTCCGCGGAATTAAGTCGGAAAGTTTTGAAGATATGGTCAACCGGGCAGCGGGGTGACGGCCAGCTTGATCAAAGGATATCGAACCCGCGCTGCCAGAGTCGAATAATATCTGGACAAACACTCTCTTGTCCAAGAAGTTGTGGCCATAGCGTCGTAACGGTATGATGGGAGGTGGCAAAGACAAATCAGGAATCCCGTCGGCCGTCTCCATATCATCAGGCGACGCTAGATCATTGGAATACGGGTCCGAGGCCAGGCTCTCCTGGAGGCTCAACCCATTTAACGTATCGAACGGCTTCCGCGGGGCTTGCGAATGAGCTCGATTGGACCAAAGCAGTAGCATGCATTCCAAATGGCCTTCCCAAGCTGCGTAATACATCGCAGCGAGGCCTTTTTCATCCGCGGCATCTGCGTCTGCACCGAGTTCCAACAGGGTCCGTAGACAACCGACGCACCCTTCGCTGGCGGCATGGAAGAGCGGCGTCCATTGGTACAGCTTGTCCCGTTGATCCATATTCGCCCCGTGGTGCTTCAGCATCAGCAGCAGCTGTGGCGACTGTGACGCACGCGCAACCATATGTTGAGGATAGAGGCCCTCGGCATCCGGGAGCAATTTGGCGTGGCGCTCGAGGAGCATCTGCACGATCGGGAGTGAGCCATGTTGGCATGCCAGGTTGAGGGGGATATGATCTGATTCAGAAGTTGGATCGATCCGGGCATTACTGCGGAGAAGTTGCTCGGCACAGGCGAGTTGGTTCTTGACGATGCTATGTATCAGTGGGGTGAAGTTGTCGTGGTCCATCACGTCCACCGTCTGAGGGCCTGCGGCCAGAAGATCGCGGACCATCTCCACGCGGCCGTGCATGCAAGCATAATGGAGAGGAATCCTGCCGTATACATCGGAACTGGATATGTCAACACCTGCTTTGAGCCCTGCCTGGAATACGAAATTGCGACCCGATATAGCGGCCTCGTGTAGGCAATTGCGCTCATTGATATCGTCTTCGGCGAACAGGTCGACCAATCCACTCTCCACAAGCACCGCAAGCACCTCATCCGAGAATTCGTTAATCGCAGCAAGGAAAGTACGCGTCGCACGATCCCGAGCATCCGCGGTGGACTGCAGTTTGGCTGTCCATTCGCGTAGCGTCTGGAGATTTCCCGCGGTAGCCGACTGCAGGATCTGGAGATCGAGGTCTTCTTCGTCGGGCCCGAATGAGGTCGCCATAGTTCGGTCCACTGGCCGGGTCACATCGAACTGTATGCTTTCGCCCTCCGCTCCAGCTTCTAGCTCTAAGCGAGCGGTTGTTGCCCGGTCAGAGAGGTCACGTAGGACATCTCGATTGAAACACGGTTGCACTTCAACGGCGCGGTGAAGGTACAACTCTTTCATGCGAGACTACATAGGTAGAATGTGAGCACCGCACACGATTAGGGCGGGGAGAGGGAGGCTCCCGCGCGATAGAGGGATCGTTCGGACCTTTGAAGTTTTATCCCACTGATTGGATCGTTAGCTATCTGAAGATAGGAAAGGAGGGACTTTGAGGGGAGTAAGTATCGGCGAACCTTCTTGAGGATCTTGGACATGGCCGTCTCATTGATTTCAACGAATTGCTATTCGACGATAAGAAAGTCAGCCTCTCCATGAGCTTCTCCAATGCACGACCACGAGAAGTGACGATCTACCTGCAACTTATTCAAGTCTCCATCGAATTGTTGGAACCCCTCAAATAGGGTGATGAGACTCGCCGGGGCCTTTGATTTCGCCGCCGTCCGCGACTGGATGACCCGTTTCTTGTCAAGCAACGTTTTTAACCGCAGTGTGAACTGCGCCAGGGTAAGCCATCTTGACATGTAGCGAGCACAGCGCAACCAGGGCTAACCTCGGCTTCTTTCTGCAAGTAGAACGCATTGACTTTTTCAATTTCTCGTTCCTACCAATGACGTCTCCATGAGAATCGGACCATGTCATAGATCGAGTTATCCCATACCAGTCGGAAGAAGAACACCTCCTTATTCGCGCGAAGCGCGGCTTGCGATTCGGGTACATGCGGGGCAGCAGCTGTACCGCTCTGGGCGGGGATTGTGGGCGTCGCACTCAGTTGTTTGATGAGCTGTCGTGATATGTGAGCCTTGCAATAGCCAGAAGCGCTCGAGATGAGGAACCTTTTTCAAAGCTTTATAGTTGACGAAACTGGCGGCATATTCGGGAAGGTCGAGCTGTCTGCGCTGGATCTGTTTACCGAACTTCCTGTATTGAACGATCAGCACTGCATTGTAGGTGTCTCTGCAATGGAGCGTTTTCCTTTTCTTTCTTTTGTTCTTTCTTCATTATTTGCCCCCTTCTTTCCTTTATTTCTTCCATTTTGCCCCGCAGATAGCACTGGAAAAAGAGAGGGGAACACATACATCTTGATATGCCTTGCGGGGAATTCAAGGATCTTCCAGGCCCTTGAAGCTGTCGCACCCCGTCAAGGCAAAAGCGGAAAGGCACTGGACGGTCGAAAGAGTTCACAAAGGAACGGACAGAGTAAAACAATTGGCGGCGGAAAAAAAAAAAAAGGTTCGGTGACCAGGACGAAAGAAACAAAGACGGACAGGGAGTGCCCCTCTTTGGACCGGGGAGGTCGTGTACAGGGGTGCGGGTGCGTGGCTGTGTGGCAGAGGGATGGGATGTGGATGGATGGGATGAATAAACCGAGGACTTGGTCCGAAGTGGGGCGGGAAGGATAACTGAGAATCAATCCAGTCGGTGACAACCTTAGAAACAGAGGAGGTCCTGCGGTTTGTAGGCACGGGTGGATATACCCACTGGGGCCAGAGCGAAAATCCAAGGCGGGAGATCAGGTCGTCAATCCCGTGTGTCCGCTGTTGGATCACAAAGTCCGAACCAAACAAGGGTTAGAGGCCTAGAGGGCCATGGACTGTCACCGAGATCCGCGTTGCACGTAGGGACTACACTGAACCATCGGAGAGGACGAATCAGGTAGATCAGCTCCAGGATGAGAGATCCTTTGCAGCCAAATCAGTAACACTGGCAGTCGGACGAACTGGAAGACAGAAAGCCAGTGCGGGGCGGACGCTTAACCCCGGTGGGAAGGGAAGGGAGGATGTAGAAAGAGTTCTCTCTCTCGAGGAAATGGTTATTAAGTAGGCCGTCCGTTTGAGAGGTAGTACACAAGTACTAGAATAACGTCCAAAGAGCAGGTAACAATATCCTACAGGCGGGGAAAATCGCCGACCAGAGATGAAGTTGAAGCCAAAAAAAAACGTCGTAGTTGAACAAGGGCGAAAGTGGAGCCTGGAGAGCTCTGGGTAGCTAAAAGGGCATCTCCGGACCAATTATTGTCCCCGATCCGCCCACGTTCATACACCGTTAACCTGACCTGCATCTATCATAGTCATCTGTGATATTACCCCTCCATGATAGCGTGTTCGGGCTACTACTGTATTTATCTTGATGAACCGGAACCCGGTGGTACAATGACCCGCGGGGCCCGCCGGTATACTGGCTAGAACCTTGACTGAGAGAATTGTTGGCCCATCCGCTGAGACCTACAGTAGTTGACAACCTACGGAGAGTAGCGTCAAATTTGATCGCTTGGCCCGGGGTCCGACACTGGTCTCGACTGGAAACTGTCGCAGCCGAGTCGGAGCAGTCCGAAGATCTCCCAGATCTAGATCGCACTGACCCCTTCAGGTAGGAGGTTGCGCCGCACAGGACACCCTTTTTGATAGGAACGCCGAAGAACCTTTCATACTGACTATCGTTCTGTTATTGAGATGTCCTGAAAAAGAACCACAACACCGGGGAAAATTTCGTGTATTCAACCATCCTGTCCTACAAAGATATAATGAGACACCTTGCATCCAACTGCAGAGACAGGACGCAGCCCGTGTACCTTATAGACATACCCAGGCCCAGAGAAGAGATAAATCACTCGAGAGAAAGTTCAGACAAGAAGGAAAATGGAAGAAAAAGGGTATGTCCATGTAATGCCTTCCGCGATTGAACCTTCCAAAATCATGAATGTACAGTCGAAGGCCATAAAAAAAAAAAAAAAAAAGAGAAAAACGAGAGCAGTACTTCAAAAGCGGGATATATCGACAACAAGAGTGCAAATTGAAGAAGGTTGAAAAGATAAAGTAATAAAGAGCGAAAGAAGAAAAGAAGAAAAAGGGTAGCGAAGCGACAGAAACGAAGGTGACGCCCAATTAGACGGTCGAAGGAAACGCTGGATGAAAGCGAGAGAGAGAGAGTCCATACAAACGGAGGGGGGGTGGGGGGCGGAAAGTAAGGACAAGACGAGGACGAAATCATAAGATCCTGTGGAAAGGAACAACATATCCTCTAGAAAGAGACGGTCCGGCCTTGACATGGCGTTGGGGAAAGTCCGGCCGGGAAGTGAAAAAGGTGAACAGCGCGAGCTTCTCCTGGATTGCTCTTCTCTTATTGGTCTTGCCAATTTTAACCAAACGCGATAGTTTAGGAATCGTCATAAGCAACTAGGAGGTCCGGATGTCCTTCTCGAATTCGGTGTATTTATATATATACACGCGAGAAACAGAAAATCACCAGGAACGACAAAGTCCTTAAAAGTTCTGTGCTATTCCAGCGTTCCCTTGTCGAGGAAATACGGCCGGGTTCTCGATGCGCGTGTTGCGACGGGCTTGAACATCCCGAATCACCGGCTGGCTGCCGGGATATGAACCGTCGCCATATGCGCCGTACTGCGATTGCATGTCGTTGTAATAAGGATGATCTTCATAGTACTGGCCAGTAGGGTGGGTGGCAGACATGTGACTCTCGTCCGAGGCCTCGGAGCGGTTGCCAGCTGAATACGCGGACGAGGCATTGGAGGGACCACGGTGGATGTCGGTGGTTCGATTGTTGGTGCTCGCCATCGGGGCCGCCCCCAAGACGCCCACCGGTTCATTTTCACTCCCCACGGTGGGCCCATCCGAGAATTGAATTGTGCCATCGCTCGGGGTCGCGGTGTGGTGATATCCGGGGGCGCTTCCGGCTTCGGACATTGCTAGCCCGACACCAGGACCACTCGACAAGTTGGTCGACGCTTTGCGCCCGGCCGATGTGTTTCCCCAACCTCGGTAACCGGACGTGCTATCGTCCTTGGTCTCGAAAGCACTCCCGCCCATGATGGGAGGCAGAGACGGATCGTTATTCGGGTTGAACCCGTACTCCTCCACCTCTTTCCTTCGCTCCTCTTCGGCCGCCTTCTTGGCTTTCCATTTCCTGTAGAAATACAAGGCGGCCAGAATGATCATCGCTACGGAGCAGACTGGCACCACGACTGCGACGGCGATCGTGCCACCCGTGGAAAGCTTCGATCCACCGCTAGCGCCTGAATCTGCGGCGGATGCCGCTGCGGTCGACCCGCTTGTTGTCGCCGTGACGCCATCCGCGGAGTTACCGGTGGTCGTCGGGAGTGGGGAATCGGTCGATGTGATTGTAAGGGTTTGCGGCGCAGTGGTCCCGTCCGTCGGCGTGAAGGTCTCGATGGCGGTGGTAACAGGAGTCTTGTGAGGTTCGGTGGCACTGGTAGAGGTTGATTCGGAGCTGGTGGTTGGAGGTTCACTCGAGGTAGATGGTTCTGAAGAGGTAGAAGTATCTGAGGAGGTAGTGGAGGTCTCGGAAGACGATGTCAACGACGACGAGGTGGTTTCTGGAGTCGAGGTCGGCTCCGGAGGAGAATCGGTGGTCGGTGATGGCTCAGTCTTGGTCTCACCCGTGGTCGCAGGATCGGTTGCTGTTGTGGCCGCTGTGGGTGCTGCCGCTGCCGCTGCTGCAGATTTAGTATGCCGTGCAATCATTACAGACGCTCAACGGTTCGCATCAGAAGGGTCGGGGGACGGTGATCTACTGTACCGGAAGACTCGACCATTTTCAGCGCAGCCTTGTTCTACAGGCTCAGCAAGAATTGGACGAATTGACCGACCGCGACTGCGTGAAATCGAGTGGAGGAATGACCCCGGGGGAAGCAATGGCGTCTGGAATTGGGCTTCGAGTGACCAAGGAATTGGGCGAGAAAGTTTGTATAAAAGTAAAAAGGACCCAAGGGAAAGGAGAGAAAGAAGAGAAAGAATGAATAGAAATAGAATAGAATCAATCACAGTCAAAGAGACCCATCAAGCAATTGTTGCACTCTGTGGAGGGGAAGAGAGCGCGAAGAGCGCAAGACAAGATGGTTTGTCTGCCTGGTTCAGGGTCAGGGGTGGGCGGTTGAGTAAGGTCAGATCACACCCGGGGGGACATACCAGAAAGAATCCCAAAAGATTAAAAGAAGAAAATGAAAATAGATTAGGTATAGGGTTTAGAATCACATTAGGGATGAAGAATTGAAACAAAAAAGAACTGAAGAACTGACGTTCAACAGAGGAAGGGGGGAAGACAAATAAGAGAGTGCAGCCGCGTCCAAAAACGGAGGAAAAGAAAGAAAAAGAGAGAGAGATTGGAAGGGCGGAAGAAGAAGTGGAGAGATGCACACTACGGAGTAGGTATGGATACCGCGAACGGAGGTCGTATTGTGTCGATTCTTGGTATCAAATGTATCATGTATTACAGTCAGGTACCTTGAAGGATCTGTTCCTCTCCAGGATCATCTTGTCTGCAGGAGTTCACATCACAATCTCAAGATATTGATTGTCTGCCCTACTTGCATTATTATCAAACCATGTGTCAGGATCAGTTCTCCGTCTTGACACATTCACAGAAGACCTTCAAGTCTCTGACGGTGTAATAATACCACTGCCAGCCCGGTGGAGACCGACTAGTAAGAGAGGTATCTTTTCCCACCCGTCTACCTCTTCGTTCCCCTTGACGCTTGCGGGTACAGGCCCATCTGGGTGCTTATTCTTAGATACATGTCTCGACTTTCTTGCCTTGGAAAAAATGTGGATTGATAATTATAGTATCGTCGACTGATGCATCCATCTTTGAGATCCAGTGGATCCGGTTTCATATCATTCTATCTGTTGTTTT
>KZ559645.1:0-52885 GCA_002850765.1 Aspergillus taichungensis
CCTCTTTTTTTAATTTTTTTTTTTTTTTTTAACCTTTTATTTTTTAGTGATCCCCATCTAATCACCTCCTCCTCCACTGAACACGCTGCACCCCACAAACACTCGGTGCCTGTCCTTTTTGATCACTCAAAACGCGCTCATCCCTTTTGGCTCTGCCTGCTGGAGTCGCCGGTCACTCTCCGCCATCTTGTCACTTCGCGCTCCTTGCGACCTATCACCACTACCTCATCCAGCGCGTCTGCTGTCCAGTCCATCCCTCCTGTGGTTCCTAGTCACAGTTGATCGCATGACGTGAACCCTAGATCGCATCTCAATCCTCTCTAGCCATCAGAAAAGATCACGTCATCGCCTGGTGGCCGACCCGCGCCCACATCTCCCCTCGTGTCTCCGAACGAATTCGCCGGCTGTTGGCACAACAACGGGTGTATACCATCGAGTCAAGGACCCACGAGCGCATCGTCGACCTGCAGGAGATCCTCAACGGGTGTAGTGCTGGTGCTTTGGATGAGAGACCGCTGTTAGAGCGCGTCCAGATCGAGGTTCTCGAAGGGGGGAACTCTAGCCGACACTTGTGCCTGCTAGGGTGACAACTTGTTGGTTGTGCTATCTCCGTGGAGTATGTCCAAGAGAGGCGCTCAGGGCCCGCAGGGTTCGAAGGAGTCCAACCTGTTTGAATTCAACATGTCCGGCACTCCGGATGAGAAGCCGCAGCGGGCTACCGCGGCTCAGCTGGCGAACAGAAAGTGAGTGAATACCGTCCAGTGAATCCATCCCCGGTGATCCGCCTCTGTGAATACATACATCCCCAGTGATCCCCATTCTCCTTGTCCTTCCTCTGTCTTTTTTTGGGTGACTCTTTTGTTACTGGAGTCTGCAATGCCCAGTTGGTATCATCAGTGACTGCGACAGAGTTTTCCTGCTTGTTGTCGTCCTGGACTGCCTACAAATCCCCCCTCTTCCTCCCTCTCTCCCCCCTCTCCATCTCTCCATCTCTCCATCTCTCCCAGCTCTCCATCTTCCCATTTCTCCGTATCACCATCTCTTCATCTTCCATCTCTCCATCCTACTTTCATTTCCATCTTCCACATTGCCTCGTGGTTTCTTCAACATCCACCACTCTAACACACCTCAGAATCAAGGATCCGCGGAAACGAAGAACAACTACGGCTCCCACAAACGCTCCTACTCCCTCCTTCGGTAGTGCCTTCAACTCTTTAGATCCCAACCCCGCTGCCTCACCCGGAGCGGGTGCTCCAGCCATGTCGAACGGTTTCTCCTTCGGTCAGTCCCAGAGCTTTCCCGGAGCCGGATCCAATCCACCCAGCCAGAATGGATCATCTCCGTTTTCCTTTGGAGCTGGCACAGGATCCTCATCCTTCAATTTCTCTACCACGGGCGGTTCATCCACGGGGGGAAATCCATTTGCTACAATGAATA
Organism: Aspergillus taichungensis; assembly: GCA_002850765.1. Lineage (NCBI taxonomy): Eukaryota > Fungi > Ascomycota > Eurotiomycetes > Eurotiales > Aspergillaceae > Aspergillus > Aspergillus taichungensis. The sequence continues at coordinate 1,438 of KZ559645.1, forward strand.
CCGGTCCTAGCCAACCGCCCACCACTGGCGGGTTCTCTTTCACCGGCAATGCCTTCAGTACCCCGTCGAACAATGTGCAACCTCCCTCTCAGCAAGCCCCGCCTGCCGGTGGTATCTTTGGGTCGGGCCCACCGCAGAATAATGCCTCCGGCGGGTTGTTTAACTTTGGCGCGAGTGGCCCGGCCGCTAGCAAGCCCGCACCCTCGGCTCCCGCTTCCACGGGCAGCATCTTCGGCCAAAGCACCACGTCCACCAGCGCCCCTTCTTTTGGTCAGCAGCCCTTGGCCAAATCGCCTCCATTCGGGAACTCCACCGCTTTTGGAAATGATTCTATGCAGACCTCCCCCGACGCCAAGACCAATGGCCTCGCAGCGAAACCATCCATCTTCAGCGGAGGCGCTTCGACCGGGTTTGGTGCCTCCACCAACCTGTCCGGTTCGGGCTCTGTCTTTGGTGGCTCGCCGGCTAAACCCGCCCAGACCCCGTCGAAGCCCGTGGAGACCAAACCGGCTGGGACTTCCACGCCCTCCCTCTTCGGAGCGACCACACCTGGCACCACGGCCGTGGGCACGTCTTCCACCCCCGCTCCGGCGGCCACTGGCGCCACCCCATTCATGTTCGGTAGCCCTGCGCCGGCCAAGCCGGCTGCGAACCCCTTCCAGTCCACGAATCTGTTTGCCGGGGCACCAAAGGCTCCCGAAGGAAAGAGCGAGGACAAGCCCAGCGAGGCCCCGGCCAAGAACCTGTTTCAGTTTGCGCCGTCCACCAGCGGCCCCTCCACCAGCAGCCCGTCCGTATTCTCTAAGAGCGAGACGGCAGCGGCCCCGGCGGCGCCGGCCAGCGGATTGTTCCAGCCCCCTTCGTCTGGAAGCCTGTTTGCTCCCAAGCCTGCAGTCTCGGCCGAGCAGGACAAGTCGAAGCCCGCAGAAGTCAAACCCTTCGATAATCTGTTCGCGCCCAAGCCAGCTACGCCGAGCCAGCCCGCGACGGAACAGAAACCTCTGCCTTCGGGCAATCCATTCGGCAGCCTGTTCGCCGCTAAGCCCAGTACAGGCGAGACCGCGAAGCCCAGCGACTCAGGAAAGCCAGCCACCCCAGCTCCGTTGTTCTCCGCACCGGCTCCCAGTGCGTCCCCGCTGAAGCCCGCGACTCCTTTTGGTGGTCAGCCCGCGAGTCCATTTGGCCAACCCTCGGCGCCGACTGCTGCTCCAGCGACTTCTTCGGAACCCAAGACCCAAGCGCCCGTTCAACCTGTTTCCACCGCGCAGACCAATGGGATTGAGGCCCCGACCCCTCTCTCCAAAGCGCTCAGCGAGCAGGATGCTGCGACAGCCTTCAAAGAAAAGCTGAAACCGTCGCCACTCCCTGTCGCGGCGACACCTCAGACGGCTGAAGAAGTTGAGCTACTGCGTCGTGTCCGCGTATTGAACGCATGTTTCCAGCGCGAGGTCGCCAAACTGAACCCCGCCGAACACGACTTCCTCAATGTAGTGGAGTTTTACGTGCGTGTGCGTGAGACATTTGGTGCGCCGACCGGATCTGTGACCACCAAGCGCAAGACCCGAGATGATGAAACAGAGCCGGTCGAGGGTCAGGAGACGAAGAAGATCAAGGCCGTTTTTGGAGATTCCGCGCCGGCAGCCACCCCTGCTTCCGCTGGAACGACCACCCCGGTCAAGCCTTCTGGGACAAGCCCGCCTACTCCAGCTGGCGGGAAGAGGAAGTCACTAGATGATTCGGAGGACACGCAAGGATCAACACCAAAGAAAGTCAATGGCGCGTCGAGCACGGCAAACATTTTTGCGCAGTCCTTCTCCAAATCAAAGACAGATGCTCCGAGCGAGTCTGCTCATCCGGAACCTTCACCCGCCCAACCGGCCACTCCGCAGACTCCGAAGTTCAGTCTCTCCACGACACCCGCAGCGTCGCCCTCCAAGCCACTGTTCCCTACTCCGGCGGCGGCCAACCCACCCTCGACGGCCAACTCGCTGTTCTCCGCACCTGCGTCTGTCTCCAAGCCCACATTGGGTACTCCTGCCGCGAGTAGCCCACCGACACCGGCACCTAATCCGTTTACCCTGAAGCCGTCGAATGACCAGAGTGCGGCGGGTGCCCCCGGATCAGCCCCTGCGATCCCCAAGTTTGGCTCTGGTGGTGGTGGTGTCGACTTCTTCGCCCAGTTCAAGTCACAGGCCGACAAGAATGCGGAGAAGGAGAAACAGAAACGGAAGGCCGAGGAATTTGATTCAGACGAGGATGACGAAGCCGAATGGGAGCGCAAGGATGCCGAGCAGCAACGCAAGAAGCGCGAGGAAGCCGAGGCACACGCCGCGAAGCGTCCCAAGTTTATCCCCGGCAAGGGCTTCGTCTTCGAAGACGCTAGTACCGACGCCCCCACGAAGCCGGCGGAGGAGACGTCTTCTGGCGCTTCCGTATTCGAGAACAAGACCGCCGCCGCTCCCGCCAAGCCTAGCAACATCTTCGGTCACCTCTCCGCCACTCCGTCCGAGGTTGAAGAGCCCGATAACGATGGGGATGTCACGGAGGAAGCCTCCACCGATGGCGACGAGACTGGCACCACCTCGAAGGACTCTCTCTTTGTCTCGGCCAGCGAGCAAAGCAGCCGGGATGCCAGCGAAGCCGGCTCCAAAGGGGTATCTGGCAGTGGTGCCGAGGTTTCTGCCAACGACAGCAGTGATGACGGTGATCTTACCAAGGCGCTCCAAAAGTCGAAACCGGCCGCCCAGCAGAAGAGCGAGCAAACGGGCAACCGTAGTTTGATGGGCCGTGTTCAAGGCAGCAGCACCCCTAAGAGCCAGGGCGAAGAAGACAAGAAAAATCCTTTTGCGAACTTGTTTGCCGCCCCGAAGCCTCCGTCTTCCACCGGCACGCCTGCATCTACTACGCCCAACCCATTTGCCCCTGTCAGCAAGCCGACGTCTGAGCAGAGTGACGCTTCTGCGCCCAAGCCTGCTACCCCCAATCTTTTCGGTGCCCCGGCACCTGCTGGGGGGTTGTTCGGGTCTTCTGCCCCCAGCTCCGGCGGCTCCACCCCGTCTATCTTTGCCGCAGCGCAGAGCCCATCGAAGCCAGCTAGCGACAACACGTGGAAAATGAATTCTCCCATCAAGTTCGCCAGCGACTCAACGCCCAAATCCGACTCTGGGTCAGGATCGTCGGCGAACGACCAGCCGAAGCCTTTCTCTGCTCTCTTTGGAGCCCCCGCAGCCGGCCCTACTCCAAGCAACGGCAGCTCGCAGCCACAATCTGGCTTCTCGTTTGGCAATCCCTCGCAATCACCATCCGTCCTGGCTCCCTCCAGCATCCACTCCGCCGCCGCAAGCCAGTCCACAACCCCGGCTGCATCAGACACAGGCGCCGACTCGTCAGGCGACACTGAGGGAGCAGAGTCTCTCCCACAAGTCGACTTCTCCAAGGGTGGCGCCGGCGAAGAGAACGAGGACGCCCTGATGGAGACGCGCGCACGCGCCATGAAGCTCACTCCCGGCACCGGGTGGGAAAGCCAAGGCGTGGGCTTCCTGCGCATCTTGAAAGACCGCACCACATCCCGCTGCCGTGCGCTCCTCCGCGCTGATCCCAGTGGCAACATCGTCCTGAACACCTCGCTGAAGAAGGAGATCAAGTACTCCGTTAAGGGTAACAGCGTGTATTTCCTTGTGCCTCAGTCTAGCGGCACCCTCGAACAGTGGGCTCTCCGTGTGAAGGCAGAGGAGGCTCCCAAGTTGGGCACCGTTTTGGAGGAGAATAAGGTTTAGTGTGCACTTCATGAATGGGAGGGCAGAGGGGAGGGATGTTTTAGGGATGTTTTTTTCTTGAATGTTTTAATTATTCTACCCTATTCTATTGCTTGGTTTGGTTTGGTCCCTACCCTCCAGCATCCGAAACCCCGTCTTGTGTCTCCTTTTCATCCCATCCGAGACCCCCTTTGTTCCCCGCCCACCCCAACTATCTACTACCACCCCTCCTTCCCTTCCGATCTTGTTCACTAACCGGCCCAAATTCTACACGACTGTCGTTTGAGACCATGGAACCCTGCAAGACACGCGAGGTCCCGGGATCTTCGGATCCCAGCGTGACCCATGTCTTGTCAGTCGGGGCCATCTGGGCTCGGAGCAGTCGTATGGATTGTGGTTGGTTGACAGGATCGGAAGGAGAGGAGCTCAGACTGTAGACGGGGTAGAGGTAGGCAGGGAAACGATATGGGTCTCAAATGGGATAGATAGGCCATTGTTTTTGTTTCATCATTGTCGTTTTTAACAAAACCACGCAGAGACCATCATACTCCTTCCATGTTACCATATCATTTATTTCCTCCCCCCATTTTGCCATCTCGTTTCCCATTTCCATGCGATTGATTGTCCGATTCATCCCGTTTTGTTGTTCTGTCTCATTTCTGGCCCGACTACAGAAAAATCAGGCGCGGCGCACTTTAGCATAGCGTATGGGTTTTTTGTCCGCAATGGAATTTTCACTTTCTTTTCTACTTTTTATTGTTCTTTTGAGATAGTATGTGTATTTTATTTGTTTGCCTCCTTCCAACGGAGTACATTAGTCTTGAGGAGTACATGTGTTGAGTTGGTATCTACTACATAGTTTTTTGCTTTTCTTCTGGAGTAAGATCGCTATAGATATTGAGTGTGTATGTCTATTTTACTTAGGCTGAACTAGAAGTTCTCTTTGAGACTACATTATACGGACGTGGATCAAAAGCAACCTTTAAGGTAGATAGGGAGGGGTATTAAACTCGATTGTGTCCTTCGCAGCCAGACCAGACCAGACCTAGGTAGGACAGACAGACAGATAGATAAGAAAGCAACCATACAAAAGAAAAGTACAGTATAGGTATAGGTACTAGACCACCATCTCAGTTATCTGCGAAATGATATGAATATGATAGGAATTCGTATGTTTGTTTGCAACCCGGTGCACCATTCATTGACGTCAACCCTATCTATCTATCTTTCCATTTGTTTTTCCTTTTTCCATTAATGGAAAAATTTACTCGTCGTCAACGACGGCGGTGTGCAGACCCTTGGGGTTCTTGACGTTGACGGCCTGGACGAGCGAGTACAGGCGCTCCTTGGCGTCCTCCTCATCGTTACGCTTGCGGGAGATGCGCACGCGCAGACGGAAAGGAACGCCCTTGATGCCGGCCTCCCAGACCTTCTTGTTGAGCTGGGGGTCGAGGCGAACGTCCTTGGTGCCCTGTTTGTTGAGTGATTAGTATGGTTTTGGAGATACACACATACATATGTATGTATGAATGCATGGAGAAAAAAAAAAAGAAAGACATACCATAGCCTGCTCGGCAAAAGCACGGATCTCCTTGATGGCGCGGGGAGCACGCTTCTTGAAGCTAACACCGTGGGTCTATACCAAAAGGAAAAAAGAAGAGAAATTAGTCTTCCGCCCAAATGCCATCTGAATGAGATAAATCAATCGTAGATGTGAATGCGATTTGCGGCCATGAGGTGGACTTCATCAAACTAATTCTTGGGTTTCTTCTTTTTTCCATCTTTTCTCTTCTCTTTTCCTGACCTATCACTTGTTTCCAAGTTGAATAAAGTAAGAAAAAGAGAAGAGAAAAGAAAGGAGAGAGGGTCGGATCCCGCTGCATTCAAAATTTTGTCCCTCCACACAATTTTTCATCCTGAATGCCTCGTTCTTCCTAATCCCACACAAATCCTCTCACACCAGTCTGTCGCTTCTCCTGTTTCCAGCGAAAAGACGAGAAAAAAAACCTCTGGTGGATTGACTGTGTTGTTCTCCGTCCAAGTCCTCATGATCCGTCGAATCGTAGGAATAGATGATGATAAAAGGTAGGGATATCTGCTGTTTATTCTTTCTGGTCATGTCATTTTCAACGTACTCTCTTGTGCAGGTTGATGGTGTACTCGCGCGACACCACATCGGCGATGGCCGAGCGGGTCTTCTTGCCGGTCTGGACGTTGGACATTTCTATTTGAAAGGATATATTAGTTACTGCGAGATTGACGACAGACAGAGGATATGATATTCCAACTCACTGAATGGGTTGACGGGCGTCGGTGTCGGTGGCTGCAGCAATGGTCGACTGTCGGAGGAGCAAAGTCGAGATGTTCTTTTTTTCGGGTCGAAATTCAGTGCGCTCGCTTATCGTGCGGCGGTGCTGATTGGTTCACACCACGTGACTAAGAATCTTGAGATTTCGGCCTGGCTTAGTCATACATCTTGCCAAGCCTTAATACGAGTATAGTAATTGGTATAGATTGATTCAAATCCGTAACACGGTTATAGAGAATAAAGATTTCCTATTACATATCCAGTCTCCTTAATTCTCCCCACTGACATCCGGGTACAGGTCGAATCGTCGCTGGGTGTAGATGGGAATGCTCTTGCGGGTGTTGACGATCGCGTCGTTATCGAGGTCCGCGTAGATGATCTCCTCGGCGTCACCCGCCTCCTGGACAATTTCCGCCATGGGCGTGCTGACCAGGGAATGGCCCCAGGCCTGGTAAGAAGCGTTGACGTCGCGGGCCGGACTACACAGTGCGACGTAGAGCTCGTTGTCGACGGCGCGGGCGCGCGCCAGCAGCGACCAGTGCATGGGACCGGTGGTCATGTTGAAGGCAGCCGGGTAGACGAGCATGAAGGCGCCCTGACGTGCGGCGATCATGGCCGCCTCGGGGAAGCGGATATCATAGCAGATGGCGAGCCCGATGCGGCCGTACTCGGGCAGATCGACGAGGGTGAGCTGGTTCCCTGGAGAGAGGACCTCGCTCTCCTTGAAGGTGATCTTGCCCGGGATGTCAATGTCAAAGAGGTGGGTCTTGCGGTGGGTGCCGATAAGGGAGCCTGACGGAGAAAACACCAGCGAGGTGTTGTAGTATTTCTTCGAGGTGGGCTCTAACTCGGGGATGCTGCCGCCGACTAGGTAGGCCTTGGCTTCGGCGGCGAGAGCCGACAGGGCGTGGTAGGAGGGGGATTGCTCCTGCGAGGGGGGCGATGGCAGCAGGGTCTCGGCATACTTGGGGAAATGCTGGGTGCCGTAGGGGGAGTTAAAGCATTCGGGCAAAACGATGAGCTTGGCGCCGGCTTTGGCGGCCTCGAGGACTTTGGTGCGGGCGTGGGCGAGATTAACGGATTTATCGGCGCCTGGATTGAGTTAGGAATGTATCTAGAGATATATTGAAGAAATGGGGATGGACAGTACCCGATGCCAGCTGGACCAGGGCCAGCTTCAGTGGTTGTTTCAATAAGGCGGCCATGATGGGTGGGTTAAGTGGAGAGGTGAGGAGAGGGAGAGAGGGGAGGAAGTTGAAGTATGCGGGGGAATCGGAGACGTTGCCGATAGCTTATCTCATGGTGGATAGATAGGCAATGTCGGATCTAGTACGGATTTCATTTTTTCCCTTTCTTGATCATATTATAATTGAAAAAGAAACTAAATCATCCAGGTAAATCGAATGAAAGGTTTAAGATGGAATGAGGAGTGGTGGTGAATGTTCTGCCTCGATACCTTATGCCGTATTCTATGCCTTATGCTTATGCTTATGTCTCGATACCTTACTGCCTTAGCCTGATGCTGACGCCTGATTCCAATGCCTTGCTGCCCTATTACATAATCACACCTGATGCCTGGACACCTTGACACCTTATTATACTCCTTGAATTCAATATCAATATTCAAAATTCAGATTCTCATTTTTGGGTCATATAAGTCAAAGAATTCGAATCAATTCGGAGATTTACTTCTGGACCTCGATTGATCCAATTCCCTCCGGATCAGGACCCCTTAATCTATCTGGGAGATGATCCTCGTGTATGATCCTCCAAACCCCTGAGCCGTCTGGTCTCGACCGGCGCGACCCCTGAGATCTTCCTCTAGTGGATGCATCGGAATATGACAGAATTAAACCAGTCCAAACCAAAGATCCGTTGATTAATAGGAGAAAAAAAAATAGGGGATTTGAGGATCCTATTTCATTCTTCCTGTGTCCCTCGTTTTCCATCATGGTCGGCATCCACTTCCACCGTCGCCACCGACCAATTCCATCCATGTCCACTCGTTAAAGAGACTCCACCGCGTCCACGGTCCAGTCGCCTCTTTTTCGCCACTGCCTTCCCTTCATCCTCAGCGCTCTCAATGGAATTTTCCCTTGACGCTGTGGCCACCGTTTGGTTTCCGCCTATATCTGAGTAGTCGTCTCTCTTTTCCACCACCCATCTCGCCTCGAATCGCCTTTGCGACAGACTGAGTGGCATCAATTTCACTTAATCAATCACTCAATATCAACGACGGAGACGGAAAAAGGAAAAGAAGAATCACCATGTTCGAGGACTTTTCCTTCTCATCGCCCTCATCGACGAGGCCTCCTCGCCTCGCCATTGACAGCGATGATCGCCTCATGGTCGACTGCGACACCACGCTCATCTCGCCTCTCTCCTCGCGCTGCCCCTCCCCGCGCACCACCACCTCACATCGCTTCCCGCGCAGTCTATCGCGCGCCCGCTCCCTCCAATTCCACCGCTCGCCGCAACAGGCCCCCACCTCCGTTCCCCTCTCCGCATATGAGAACTTCCTCCATAACAAGCGCCTCTCCATCACTACCCTGACGCAAAAACTTCACGAACACTCCCTCCATTCCCAGTCGTCGTCTCCTTCCCCCCGCCCCGCCGACCTCCCCATGCACACCCCGCCCCAGTCCGCTACCTCCGACTCCTTCCCCGGCTACGTACTCACCCCTCCGGACACTGAACACGGCGACAACACCGACGACGACCTCGACGAGGGCTTCTTTGACTCGTTCCCCCCCGTCGGCGCGCAACGCCCCCTCTCCCCATCCTCTCCCCCCTTCCTCAGCCCCACCTCCGCCCCAGCCGCAGACTCCCTCCTCCTCCCCCCAGTCGACCCCCAACCCGCCGGAGGTGATCAACCCCCCGCACTCGACAGCTGGACCGTCCGCTCCCAGAGACAGCACATCTCCCGCATGCAATGCAACCCCTCCACCATCGACGCCATGCGCCGGGCCGTCCTGACCGAGCCTTCTTCCTCATCCTACTTCCCCCCAACCTGGTCCTTCCCAGACTCCACCACAACCAACACCAGTACTACCACCACCACAAACACCCTCAACGACGACTGCCACCCCAGCTCCCTCCCCCCCCAACAATCCCCCCGCCGCCGCGCCTCCACCCTCCACCGCCCAACAAGCCGCTTCCGCCCCTCCCCCCCTTCAACATCAACCACAACCGACTCCGCAGACTCCTCCCGCAACAGGCGCAAAAGCAGCCCCATCTCCGCCCTCGCCGCGCAATCCCACGGCGGCAGCCGCATCGAGAAAAACTACCACCATGCTTCGTCGGCGGCGGAGATGCGCAAGAAGAGTGAGCAGGGCTTGCGGAGGAAGAGTCTTGTTAGTGCGGCTTTGGCGTCTATGGTTGAGAATTTGCCTGAAGAGTGAATTTCTCATACATACTTGTGTTTTTGGTCTGGTTTGGTTGGATTTTTTGTTGTGGTGTGATGGTGGAAGGGAGTGAAGGATGATGGATGGAGTGTGTGAGTGGGAGAGTTTTTTCCCCCTTCGATGTACATTTATACCTATCTTGGCAGAGATACCCCCCGGAACTGGTTTATTCGTGGTTTGTATTGGTATAGTTACCCAACTCAGTATATAGACAGTATATAGAAGTATATAGTGGCACGTGATATCTCCGGCGTCAATTTATTGCTTTATCAATCGCTATCAAACCAATTCTCCGTATTTAGTTCCAACGTAGTACGGCTAGCTAATTCCAGTAATGTGTTCAAGCATCCAACCAGATATGCGCATCCTTCTATCCCGAGAACACCACAAACCCATAGTACAACGCTTGATCAACGCTATTGTCAAGAGAAGAATAAAAAAAAGAAGAACAAGGAAAGAAGAATCAGAAGAAACAAACGAAAAGGGACAGAATAGAATACCCCCATAATGCTGGTGCGGTGCCTCTCAGAGGCGAGGTAAATAAAAGAAACGAAATATGCCCAATGGGTAAAAGATAGGCTCAGCCAACTGGCAATATATCTCCTGGTTGAATCGAGAGTAAAAGAAAAAGAAAGAATTAAAAAGATGATGGTGAAGAAAGAATGAATTAGATTCCCCCACAGCAGGTGATCCCTCCGGTAGTCTCTCCCCTCCGACGCAACGAGCTAGCCGCTCCCCACAAACGCTGAAATGACTTCACGGCGTTATCCGACAGATTCCGGCCGCGATTCTTGCACCGGCGTGCGGAGCTCGGCTGCTTGTGATTGAGCTGGATTGCTGTTCGCGGGGTCTGCGCCGGATCAGGCGGCGGGATAGCCGGGTTGTAAAGGCGCGCGGCGTGCTCGGCCCAGAACGGGTCGTCTTCAACTGTGCCGTCGCTGAAGACTCGCGAGGAGGTGATGTCGTAGTCGCTGAGATTGTGCGTGTAGTCGGGGACTAGGTCAGTCCCACGGGTGAAGATGTCTGGTGGGAAGGTTTCGCTGATCGTGGACCCGGGCTCGCCAATGTCATCGTCGCTGTCGCTTCCGCTATCGCTGTCGTAGTCGCAGCTCTCGTATTTGCGGCTTCCGCCGAGGCCCCCGACCCCGCCGCGGGGACGGGTGGAGCCGAATTGCGGTGCTGATGGCACTGGGTAATCGAAGCAGTCTTCTGTCTCGTGCTCCTCTTCTAGGCGCTCCGAGATTGAGGGCATAGGGTGGTGGGGGGAGTCGCCGACGAGAGCTAAGTGCGCATGTTGATCGTCACCCTCTTCCTCTTCTCTCTCCCAACTCTCGCCCGCCGTGGTTTCTTCGTATGCACTACACCGGCTGTTCATGTTCAACGGGTTTTCGAATGGCGGGTCTGTCAACTCCTGCGGGGAGTAGTTGTCCACATCTTCGATGTAGGAGACAATGCGCGCGAACCTGAGCGACTCTTGGGGATTCAAGATCTCAAAAGACGCTCCGTGGTAGAACAAGGTCGGGTGTTGCTGTTGGACTTCATGCTGCACTTTCTCTTGGGCTTGCTGCTGAGGGGTGAACAGGACGGAATCAGAGTAGTTCTTGGAGTGAATGGGCAGCCTGGGAGAGATGAGGGCATGGGTGCCCTGGTCGAATGTTGCCGGATATATAGTATCTTCTGGCTCTATTTCTGGAAATTGCTCAAGCCTGTGGCGGAATGTCGTCTAAATCTAGTTGTTAAGACGAAATTTCATCCAAGGATGTGAAGGATATGCGGAAGACATACCAAGATGCGATGTGGATGAAGTCGGAGTGGGCTTAGTTTTTCTTTTGAATATAGATCAAAGTCGACCAGATTCGGAGACGCTGCGTTCATATCTTAGCAGATATACACCTTCAAATCTTGAGTCATTCACTTACAAGCATAGCCATCCAGGCTTTCCGGCTGTTCGCTGATCGCACTGGGGGAGTAAGACGGCGACAGCGGCGGCGGACTGGAGGCGGCCGACGACCCCGAGAGGAGGGACATCGACGGCCGGCGCGGTTGATAATACATCATCATCGGGTTCTGGTTGAGGTTCACCGCGGCGTTCTTGCGCTTCACTCGTTTGGCATCTTGGCTGTCGATAAATGGATTGGATTGCAGACCATCGGACAGGTATTTTCGATAGTGGTGTAGCGAAAGGTTTCCGGCTTGTCCCATGGCTGGGTTTAATGGCGACGCGGGCGAAGGCGGATCCAGATCCAGATCTATGGACGCGGAGCCCGAGCCCGGGCTAATAGGACTGACGGGACTCATGTGAAGGTCTTCATGGACGTGGTGGGTTGTCTCACACGGTGCTAGTCGATGCATCATCTTGAGGGGTAGATCTTGGAGACTGTTGATAGTTGATCGCCAGGAGGATGTAGATCGATATACCAGGAACCGAGCCTAATCAAACTGAAGAAAAGAAAAGAAATGAAAAGGAAGAACAAAAGACAAAAAGGCCTTTCAGGCCAAGTCGGGTGTCGCCGAATGGCATTACCTCTCGGGCTTCGAAGCTGCAGCAATAACGTCGATATCAATGGAAGCTGCGAGCTAAGCCAAAGCCAGGGCAAGCCAAAAATCAGCCTTCCCGCCGGCCGGTCTGGGCTTGAGCCGAAGATAAAGAAGAGCACCCATGACGACAAACAGGAGATCAGACAATAGACAGGTCAAAGCAGAGAAGAATAAAAAAAAAAGAAATGCCAAAAAAAGAAAGAACAACAAGGATGTCACATTGCCAGGTCAAGGTGCAGACTGACGTGCAGAAAGTTCGAACTAGCCAATGATGGGCCCCGCAGGCGGACTGCGACGATGACGAGTCATGAACGAAACGAGAAGGCAAGACCACTCCATTTGCAGCAATATTGGCAGTAGTTCTCTGCCTCTGTCCCGTTGTCGCAGGAGGAAATAATAGACTCTGTTATGGGATGATCCAAACCCAACCTGTTCATGGGAGGCGCTGGTTGGGCCGACAAAACGTGGACCTATGAGATAGCAGAAGTAGGGTCCTAGACCACAGCCTAGGTGCCTGGCTTTGAGGGGTTGAAACTCAGAATGGGGGAAGGCCATCAGATTCCAGGGTTTGTGAACCAGTGACCTTATCCATCTGACCACAGTAATTGGAGGAGTGGCCATCCAATCGACATATCGATCCCCCGGGTCTCCCATCCCATTGGAGTCATCGATACATCAGATGGGGCCATGCGGCTAACTGGACTCCATTGTTGTCGCCCTATCCCAGGCTGGAGCCTCTCTGTGAACCAGTCAAACCATTTCTTCTTTAGACCCTACTGTTTCAGGTTCTTCGCCTCGAATTAGCCGGCCTCTTGGACGAGATTCATGTCGTACTCCCGGTTTAGACGGGCAATGTTTCACAAGAACAGTGGGCGGACGGTCTTCCCTGCAAGAGCATTGGAACCAGATGATCGGTTATGTGACTTCGACGGCAAGTCCGGTGGTACAACAGGAAATGGAGGGCGGACGGTGCTCTGTTCTCGAAGGGGTAGAAGGTGGTGGACGATGTTGATGTTGAGGTTGACGATGATCCGTGGCTCTGTCAAGAAGGGCCGGCCCGTGACCTCGGCCTCAGGCAGCCTCCACCCGATATACTTCAGCGTATCAAGATTCAAATTGGACCACAGAGTACTTTGTATTCTTACTAGATGTACAGAGTACTGACTACAGAGTATAGTAGGTAGTCGGTACCCCATCTTATAGTATTTCACTCAGGTAAGTAAGTACTGTCATCGAACCCCACATTAACTATCCGTACATGTACTAGTTCAAGCGACATCTATACTCCCATCCTCTACTTCTATACCAACAGGGTTTCCTCGGACCTCTCAATCCCAACTGATAGGTTATTTAGTAAGATAATATGCTATTCAACAGAAAAAACGAGCTTTGACCCTTCTCCAGACACAAAGAGAACGCCGAAAGTCTACCGAGTACTCCCGCAGAGTACCTGAAGCCCACCATCTGTATACCCCATCCCAGCCAGCCTCACCGTCCAATCTGGCTTCAAACCCAGCACAAGAGGCTCAGACCACCACCATCAGCCAGTCGGTCGGCCCGTCGGCCAGCCAGTCAGTCATTCAGTCATTCGGTCGGTGGCATATGACCACCATCCCCTGTCCTTCAAGACAGGCGACCTTCCACTCGGCGCAATATCCCCCATCCGGCCTCCGAGGGACCCCCAGTAATTATATAGGTATGTATGAATATCTCAACATCCTGGTAAATCCCGCCCCTAATCGCCGACTAAACAAGCATATACGCGAGCGAAGCCCCAGAGGCTGAAGTGGAGAACACAACCGAACCCTGTGCAATGAAGAATGAACGGAAAAATTGACCGGTCATAGCTCCACTCATCCCATACCACAACAAACACCACGGGCTAAATATAGCAGCGCGGGAAGTCCTTCATTCAATCAATGGGGATGCCCTGTCACAGAGGTGCTGACAATGGTTCAAACGAATCAGCTTTGTTTGAGTTGGGGTAGGGTAGCCTTGTTTCTTACCTACCTGGCTATGTATGGTCAACTACTCGTGCCATGTGTACACGATCTATAGATGTAACTGCTGAGATGTACTCTTGTGATTCGGGTTTCAGCTATACAAGATGAATGATAGGTAATATAAATATTAGTTTCGATTCTCTCCGTTGTAAGTAGGCTTCCTGGATGAGATGAAATATGGAAGGTTTATTCAGTTCGTACTTGATATCCAAGCTCGCTAAGGATATATGTCACAGGTAGGAAAAAAGACCAAGAACAAAAATAGAGGAATATAAACCAAATAAAGGAAAAAAGACAAAGAAAAAGATAAGAAAAGCAATCGCTGTTTCATCATGGATATACATTCTGCCAATGGGAATTAAGAACTCAGAACGCAGTAGGTAGGTAACAAATCCTTCCCAGGTAAATCCCACGCTTGAAATCGATTAACCAAACACCATCCATGGGTAGTCGTAGCACAGTCATGTTATCGTCATGTGTCAGTCACGAGGTAAAATCGCGGTGTCAGCTACCGGCCTGCGTGCTGGAGCTTGTGCCTAGTTTGTATACCGGGTCATCTCGTGGCTTGGATAGCTAACTAGGAATAGGTAGCAAAAGCAAAAAAAAAAAAAAAAAAGAAAAAAAAAAGGATTTTGGCGAGAGAGTCGAGTGAGAGAGGTAATATGTGTGTGTGCGTGTGTGGAGAAGAAAGTATGATCCACCGTGTTCACGGTAGACTACGAAATATACGCGGCCGACATTCAATGTCGTTTGTATTTCTGTACCAATGTTAGCAAAATCCAGACGACAGCACATCCCCGGAAACAAACTTACATCCTCCATTTTCTGCCGATTGCTCGGGTCCAACGTATTCCCAGCACCGAGTAACGTTTTGCCCACGGCTTTGGAGACACCGATGGCCGGTCGAAGGATGACAGTTGGAGTGCGCTTCCACACAGCCTTGGCCGCCGCGCTGGCACTTCCGCTTTCGACGACTTCACCAGGAACGGCCACGATAGCATCGCGGGCCAGCACCAGGTCACGCTCCAGGCCCCGGAAGGCGCCTCGCAAGCCTTGCACAACTCCAATAGGCTGGTCTGCGTAGGGCGAGATCTTCTTGGCTTCTTCCTCATCGAGCTGGCCTTCTTCCAGGTTTACCATGGGGGCGGGGGTCGTTAGGAGATCTTCCGCACCCTGTAGGACGGTTTGGGTTCCGATGGCGAGCTTCGCGCCTAGCTTGACCAACTCGTTCGAAGTGGTTTTCGCAAATGAAAGTGCGCCTTTCTGGATGCTTCGCACGATGCGGCCGTCCTTGCGGTATTCCCGCATGGGGACCACTACAAGATCTTTCATGCCACCACCAACGTTGACCAGGGACCGGATTGGGGCCAGCCCAGCAAGAACACCGGGAAGCTGGTTCCGCTTGATGTCGGGCATCCAGATATCGTTGAGTGTTTGCCCCATCTTATCGAAGCCGGATACACCGTAGATGATGACGTGTCGCATGACCATATCTGCCCCGTCCAAGACGAAGAAATTCATGAACTCAGTCGTGCGCCCGGAGCGAAGGCCAGCGTAGTCGACTCTCTTGGGTTTGAAATCGAGCTTGACGGGGATTGAGTTCACTTCTACCCGCTGGAGGAACGGAATGTCGCCTGGTGCGCTTGGTTCAGGCGCCGACTCGTCCCGGAACTCAAAGAACCGACATATGAAGTCCAAAGCGTCTTGATCGACGTGTAGTCGAAGGGGAAGAAGAGTGGCCTTGATAAAGTCAGAAAAGCCAACGCAAGAGTGAACGAATCCTTACCTTCAACACGATCTCGGAGGCCGCTAGTTCAGGAACAGGCCGCACTGTCAGTAATTCTATATGAACCATGCTCGTTCCGCTCTCTTTTTCTCCAGCTTCTTGCATATACGTAGCAAACTTCTTCCACGTCGACGTAGGAACATGGTCAAAGATCACCAAATCTTTGACTCGCACATCCAAGGAGCTTTGGGTCTCTCCCGAGTTAGGAGGGAAAACTACCAGATCCGCACAGATGCCCTTGAGCTCAAAAGTCATCTTATGGTATTTGCTTCGCGACAAGCGCAGTTTCTTGCGAGACGAAGGGGGCTGGCTTTGGCGTG
This sequence comes from Aspergillus taichungensis, assembly GCA_002850765.1. Classification (NCBI taxonomy): domain Eukaryota; kingdom Fungi; phylum Ascomycota; class Eurotiomycetes; order Eurotiales; family Aspergillaceae; genus Aspergillus; species Aspergillus taichungensis. Next base: position 17,552 of record KZ559645.1, read on the forward strand.
CCGTAGCCCCTGTGACGGTGGTTGTGGTGGCATAGCTTCCGGTTTCACTGACGAGGTCGTCGATATTCCGATTGATATCACTGCGGAGATCTCGCGGGTCCTTGTTGGCCGGAATGCCAATATATATAGAGTTGAAAAGGCAATCCCCGATAACGGATTCCCCCTCCTCCTCGAAGCCTGGCGACGCCCGGCTCCCAGTCCTCGCACGTCGCTCCGTTGCCTTGCGCTCCACATCTTTCACGGCTTTCGATATCGTGTCCCTAGTTCGTTGCCAGTCGTACCCGTCGAACAGATTCCAGATGACGTGAGCATCGCGAACTCTAATTCTCAGAGGACTTTTCTGAAGTTTGGAGTCGTCGGAGAGGCCATAGGTGTTCCGCGTTGAATCCCACCGATGTGCTGTCCCTCCAACGGCAGACTTTTTCGCAAAATGATCATCTTGAAATTCGAGATCGGAGATGCTAGACGACACGTAGTACTGCGAATGGAAGCTGTCCAAAAGGTCGTTCGATCCCGAACCAACCATACCCTCGGGAAGAGATTCGTGTCCGGGTCCATGGGTCACAGGGTAGAAATCACAGAAATACTCCAGTTCGTCATCGATGGTGTCTCTTTTGGGAGAGCCTTCATCAGACCCAGCTACTGGATGAGAGGTTTCGTGTTCCGGGGACTGGTCCATCGTAAACGCATCTCCAGAAAATGAGGCCAGCATGTCTTGGATCGGGAGGACCTCTGTCCGGTATTTTGTCTCAGTGCTGGGAGGGGTAGGGGGCTGCAGACCATTCACTATGCTGATGAGGGTTTGGGTGGAATCAGCACATGTCTCAAGGATAAGCAAGTCATCCTTTAATTCCACATCTAGTGATTTTGTCCCGTCATCATCCAGCTGCATGATTCTGACGGTGGCCGTTGCTGATGATATAGTGGAAACCGGAACAAACCCCTGGTCCATGAAAGATTGGACCGCGTTGCCCTGCTGGGCACCCCAGTTTCCTTGACGTACGCTGCCCGTCATCTCGATGTTTTGTATGTCGTCGATTATCATGATCGATGCTTTGCGCAGATCCAAGACTGCTTCAGAAGCGACGGAATCATGAAGAGAACCCGAGAATTTAGCACTCGTCAATACCAGCAATCCCTTAGCAGGAGTGCCGCGAGGATTGAGACCAAGGACACAATCCCGAAGAGTCATTGCTAGCTTGATAGGTTTCTGGTGATCTTTCGGGGTTCCTGGGCTCATGGGAGACGAAGACCGATGTTGTGGATGCTGTATCTCGGCAACATTAGCCAGAGAATTTGCCATGTTGACGGCCACATCGCCGGTCGTTACATCGTCGCTCAGTCCAAGAACTGCCATGATCGAAGGAATTGTGTACTCTGCACGCAGGCGATGCAGCTTGATCTTGACAGTAGGCTCCATTTCATCAGCGATAAACCTGGCCATCAACATCGGATGCTCAGTTGTAGTTGGATTATTCATCGGACTCGATGGAAGTGCCTCTCCCAGCAGCTCTTCGTTGCCATTCCTGACCAAGTTGATCGATCCCACCTGAGCGGCTATGAGCGATGGAATACTGATATGAGCAGCCTCCGCGTTTGTCATGCTAATGGCAATATTGCCCACTTTTCCACCGACCTGCACGCGAGCCTCAAAGTTTCGAATTAAAGGAAGAACCAAAATTCCCGGGCGATCATCTTCGGGTAGGTACTTGGCGACGTTAGAAAGCCCGCTCAGCTCCTCGCCAAGTTGTACAAGAGCCTCCAACTCCGAGGTACGGTTGATAACAAGCTTTGCTTCTGCAACAGTCGGCCTCAGCACGGAACCCTGCCTTCGCTGCTTCAACAAGGTGTCTACCATGATGTCATCGTCCTCGTCGTATTTGTCCTGGGACGGTGTGATGAGCGAGAGCAGGCGATCTAAATCAGCTTCCTTGGGAGCGTAGAGGAACTCTACTCGAACATTGCCCATGCTGATTTTGGCCGGAGCATCCTTGGTACCGCCCAGAGGTATCGGCCCGCTGACTTTGACTTTGTCAATCTGGACCCCAACTCCTTCGTATCGACTGACTGTTTTCACAGCGGAGGTCCGTAGCTTGAGATAATGCGTCTCTCCGACTACATCGACTGCCACACCGCCGATGCGAGAATTGACTTTCCACGGAACAGAGCCACTTTCGGACCTCACTGCAGGTGGGGGCGCAGATTCGAAGTGCACGCCACGCCGGGGTTTAGGTGGTTCGCTTCTCGGCGCTTTCGCAGCCGAGACAGATGAGATGGAACTTCCAAGTTCAAGGATGGTACTGAGCCCACCGACCCAACCAATAAGCTCCTCTAATCGCTGGATATTGACATTCAGGTGCAGCGGAAGTGTCGTGAGATTCACCCGGGCCGCCTCCGACGACTTCATCAACGAAAGAGAGAAATCACCATGCATTGGCGACAAAATGTCTCTTGTGGATTCTCGCATTTTCAAATCCTCGCTGAAAGATATCAGATCCTCCGAAGCGAAGCCAAGAGAGAATTTCGATACATCCAAGCGGAGTTTGGTGGTGTCCGCAGTCGAGAAGAAGTCAGACTCCAAACCAGACGCCTTAGCCTGCAGAAGGACATCTTCATGTAGTAAACCAAAAAAGACCGGGGACTGCAATCCCGATTCATGAGAAGGGCATGCTTGCCCTGGCACGTGTTCCACAAATTTGATAGATAGTTGGTCGAGGACGAGACGGAAGGCTTGCTTGCTTGGGGTTTGTTCTGCTGGCGGCTTTTTGCTCGGAGCATCGCCGTGGCTGAAGGCGGCCAAGAGCCTTTGTCCCACTTTGGCAACAAGCCATCCTGTGGCAATGTCAAACTGTATCTCTACCGAGCCTATCTCGACTGCCATTTGGCTTTCGTCAAATCTACGCTCGCGCTCATTGCCACCATGGTGCAAAAGGCTTTCGGGTAAGACCGATGAGCCCGTGGAGTCATTCCGGGGTCGCGCGAAAGTATGGGACTTGGATGATGACAGATCTCCCTCCACTGTAGAGTCCTGCAAATGCATAGTCGAATCCCGCAGGCTATCTGCCCTCATCCTAGGGTGAGCGTAGGATGTTTCTTTCTCACCCGGTTCACTACCATCGCGATCGCGGGAGGGAATCCATATGGACATATGATCAATATTGAAGAGCCGTTTGGCAACGTCCGACTTTTCTAGAGTGGGCGCAGACCTGGCAGATCCTTTGTCGGTCGGATCTGACCTTGCTGTATTTGAATGATGAGAAAATTGGCTCTGTGACAATTGGAGTGAAGATTGAGCTTGCAGCTTTGGGGTCGAGATTATGGTTTCGTCATCCTGGTCGGTTGCAGAGTCCCTGTCGTGAGCCCCATCGCCTGTATTTCCAGAGCGTCCGCTTGCAACTGCATCCCTTGCCATCGTGCTCTCCGGGGTATCCCAAGCACCGGGGATATTCGGCATAAAGCTCTTCGCTGTAGATGCCTGGCTAATGGCGCTCATGTACATGCTCTGAGCCTGTTCGTGGGTGAATAATCTCGACTCGGAAAGCTCCGCGTCCCGGTAATTCTCTGGGGCGGAATCCGAACTAGAGGCTTCAGAAGGAGGTGAAGTTGTTTGACATGACCGCATAGCCGCATTGTCCCGATAGGGTGGTTCGTCCGGATACATGTCGATTAACGGGGCTCGAGGGAAGCTTGATCGCATTTCTAAATCGTGCTGGTCGTGGCGGTTATTGCTTGACAGGCCATCAGACCCCGTATCTAGAAGGTGTGGCGTGGAGCTTGGCGCGCCAGTTTGGTCGCGATAAGGTATTGATTCTGAGAAGTATGGGCCGGGACTTCGAGGGCGTGGTGTATCGCCGCTTCTCAATAACCGCTGTTCATCCCGGAGCAAAAGATCCGTGGAACCTTCAATATCTTCATCGTGAAGTTGCGTGTCGATAACCGAGTCGAGATAGTCAGGGTTGTCCAGAAGTCTTTCATCATCAGAGAGGGTCCGCGAATCTTCGAGGTACCCGTAGTGCGGATGGTCTTCTTCCGTATCGGCGTCCGAAAATCGTCCGTCGTAAGTGTAGGTAGATGATTCCATGTCCGGTGCATTATCCGGTCTGGATACAGGTCCTACAACGGCCCCTGGGTTTTCTAAGATCGTCGATCTCGTCATCGCCATGGCGACACTCGAGAAGGACGAGTCGATGGGCGGCGGAGAGGGGTGTCTGCTCGGAGGCTGGCTCGGTCTCGATTGCGTGGGAGTGGAGGGCGATTCTGGAGGCGCGTTGAACCTCGAATAGTTTGAGAACACAGCTGGCTCCGTGATTAACGCGATGTTGATATCAGAAAGCGACACCAGTCGTTTCCCTTTCCTCGACGGGACCTCATCGGAGACAGATACCCCCTCGACGCAGACTTGACGCACAGTCAGGAGCCCAGTGATCAGATCGGGCTTATCTTCGGGCTGGCGTTTTGACATGCCCTCCTGTTTCGTCTCCATGTCGATCCGCACCGATATATCATCTACCTGAACCTGCAGACGGTCGGCAACACCCTGAAGGAAGTCCGCCACGAAAGTGGGCAACGAAACGCCTTCATTTCCCAACCCTAGCTCGTCTTCATCATCATCACTGAGGGATGATGTCGTCCGTTGAAGAACTTGGGATCGAGAGTAAATCGCGGCCTGCACTTCTTCCTTCTCCTCTTTCGGTTCGGCCTCGAGGAATGATTCCGCCAAGTCGGCGGGGTTGGGAAGAATGTTGTCCGGACCCGAATCTCTTCGTGACGTCCCTTGGCCATCTTTACTCACATGACATTCTTCTTCTGGCAGTAGTCGTAAGTGAATATCAATCCCACTCGCTTGGCAGACAATGCCACTAGAGCGTATATCGGCGGGGACAGTGAGTTTCAGAAAGCGGACGCGTGCGCTGAGGAGCTTGCTCGATGGCGGCAGATGCAGGAGAGTAGCAAGTTTCTATCGAAGACGGGATGGTGTTTAGCACCTTTGTTGGAATTTGAGGCAATATCAAGGGTTTAAGTGGGGTGGGTATGAGGGGGCCACCGTCGGGCTGCCCTTTCACTTACCTCCAGCCTTAAACCGACATCACGTAGCTCCACCGAGCTCCTCTGTCCCCAACAGAGGCCCAGACGTTCCAAATCTAGTGTCTCTGCATCGAACAGCTCTAGCCGCGACAGAACATATCTGATCACCTGTTTTTGGAAGTACGCAGGCAAAAAGGAAGCCATGTTGAAGACAGCTTGAGCCGACCGGGGCTCATTTGACGATCGCAGCGGTCATCGGAAGAGGGACATAATACGAGAAAGAGGACGATTCAGATGGAGTGGAATGATTAAGATTGAGTTGAGAAGCCCAGAGGGCAGAAAAACCTTGCTTGCAGCCGGAACCTAGTTCCAAGCAGACTGCTGCTGAGGGGAGAAAGATGGGGTTGATGAACGGGTGACGGCGATCGAAGCGGTTATGGAGGATCAACCGCAAATGTCAGGTGGAGCTCCGCAAGCAACCCGACCAACTCACACGTGCAGCCTCATTGACTTGGCCACCTTTAGTGTCAGATAAGTGGACTGAATATTCCATGGATATTTTATACGGGGAATGAAGAACAAGGATTTAAGAATATGGGGTCAGGTTATGGAAGTTCACGCAGAATCTGGAGTAATTTGTTTTTACTGGCCCGGTGGTTCAGGCACCTCTGGGGGCATAACTAGTATAAATGAGTATAAAGCTCGGTCATAATGACTTGATCCACCGGGAATGCATACGTCATAGTTTTGCTGATAACTTTCCCACTCCAAAATATACTGTTGTCTATTGATGGGATATTGAAATTCTTTCGATTTGTTTAATTATCTTTGAGATATCATCTGAATTAGTATCGCCTGGTGTCTAGTAGATAGAAAAGCTTGATGCAGTTGTATGCATTATTACTCAGCATATCCCCGTAAACACTAGGCATGCATGAATGGGTCCAACAGGGATGTTCAACATGTTCAACAACCAAAGCACTTAATTGACTAATAGAAATCAGTAAACAATCAATCATCAGAGACAACCTCATCAAACTCATCCAAGATCCATTCGCAGAACTTTTCAAACTCTTCGTACCATTCCCGTAATCGGGACGCTTTTACTCCGTTCCCAGTAACCCCCTCGCGGATCCCAGAGAGCCATTCCGAGGGGGACTGGTCATCATAGCAGCTCCACCTGATAGAGTTTTCCATCATCATCGCAATTCCAGTTAGTCCGAGACACTCGAAGCCATGGAGGGCGGTCCAATACTCCGGTGTTAGCGTATTGGCGTTTTGCCCGTAGACTCCCGGAGTATCGCTGCACAACGCAACGGGGACACCACGTGATAAGAGGGCTGGGAGGGGATGAGACTGGACGGAGTCTGCTATAGGGTGAGAGCGTAGACAACTTTCGATGAGAATCTTCTTCTCCTTGACGAGGTCAACGAGCAGTGGGTGTTGATGAAGCGAGGACCCTTGACCCATCCTGCGGGTTCCCAGCAACATGGCATCAAAGAGGTCGTGGTCCACACCGTCGCCGCCATCTCCGAGATTTGCCCCAGCATGGAACAGGAACGGGATAACGACGCCCTCTTCGGCGCATAGCTTGCGGAAATAAAATAGCAGTGGAGTGAGCTCCACGAGGGGCTTGCCTTGATCCGCTGGCCCGGCGATATCATACCCACAGATGACGCCTGGCACGTCAAGCTTTGCCAGCACACACTCTTGCATGTTTTGTACAAATCGTTTGGTGGGCAGGGATCGTGGTGTTGTCCATATGACCCGCGCACCGTGAAATATCTGCCCTTCGTCTGTACGTTTGAACTGCTCGACCTCTTCTTGGAAAACTCGGCACCATGCAGTGTATCCGTCTTCGGGGGTGTTCGCTCCTTCTAGTGTGAACGGTGCGCTAAACACGGTTCGAAATTCCACATATCGGATGTTATCGGCTGCAAGTTGCTTGTAGATGCGGCGCAGACACGAACGCAGGATTGGCTCGTAGCTGAGGAGGGAGTTGAGAATGGGAAGGGAGACTTCTGGAAGTGTTGCAGTCTCGTCATTTCGTGCAGAATGGCCCGGCTCATGCGTGTTGGTGCACCGCTGTTGCAGCCAACAACGAAACCCGGTTTCTCCGCCGTCAGGAAACAAGGATGCCGCTCTTGAGACAGGGACTAGATCCCCGGGATTATACGTTCCCGTCCATATATTCGGTTGAGCTTCAGACTCACTAGTACGACGAGTCGAGTAACTGAACTGGAATGGGGAGCTTTTGTAGTCTTCCTTTTGAGCTAGTGGTTGGGAGGCACAAATGTGGAGCCCTGGCGTGGCCAATGCCTCGTTGATGATAAAGTCGATATCAACCGCTGCATGCAAATATACATGCAATAGCGAGCCCTTGGGTAGTTTTTGCACAGCTTTCCAAAGCCGGGAGGTTTCTGCAGGACTGGATGAATCGTCTAATCTATCCCTGTGCTTCCCCACCATCTGCCTATACTCTTGGTCGCGTATCCGGGACACAATCTTGCAAGCCCGAGCAGCCATAGGCGTCAGGGCCTTACGAAAATTGGCATCTAACCCACCCTCATTAGCTTTAGGAACCAAAGTAAATCAGGGACGCTTTGCACAGACCATGACGCTGTTTCTGTTCCTCCGAGATCAACGAATCTCTGCCTTTCAGATATTGCTGGATAAAAGGGTCCTCGAGTTGAGGAATCCCTTCTTCCAGCTCCCATTCGAGGTCTTTCTGTTCCATTTCAGACCGGTAATTCCGCGCGACAATCAAGCATGGGTCATGAATAAACTTGGACGGGTGGTGATGAGTCTAGGTGGGGCGGGCGGCCCAAACCGATTAACTGCCGGAACTGCCCCACATAGCAGTGGCATTCTGGGTCTGCACGGTGTACACCATCACCGTTATAGCATAGGACATGCTCCTTTGGGAGCACGCCATAATACCAAGGAATGAGGTTTTGCTGGTGCTATAGAAGGGAGAATTTACAAAATTTTGACGCTGGCGTAGATGTACTTGTCGCAGTAGCTCTCCGACTGAAATATCAAGAAAAGACTGCGTTCACCATGGGGAAACAAGATGTCTCAGCCACGGTGTCAGTCGAGAGTACACCGTCGTCTACGGAAACTAGAACATGGTATCATACTACACTGTTCAATGCCTTTATTATCGGCGGAGTAGGCTTCATGGCCCCCGGGCTATGGAATGCCATGAACTCCCTGGGTGCCGGAGGTGCCCAATCGCCATTCTTGATCAACGCTGCGAATGCGCTTGTTTTTGGCCTAAGTATGACATGATACAGATATTCCGTTTGATCTAGCAGCGTATTAGCCTTCAGAAAAGCTAACTGTTGCGTTCAAAGTGGGGTTCTTGTGTCTACTTGGAGGCCCAATTGCGAATCGGATCGGTCTGAATTGGACGCTGTTGCTCGGAGCTATTGGGTATCCGATTTATTCGTGCGTGCTAGCATACTTGAGTCCAATTCTTGTTGATTCTAATGACAGGGTAGTGCTGCGTTATATACGAATAATCGCTATGTATTGGCCCCGCAATATGTGCAACTGAACCGTGCTTATTCTTCTAGGGAAATGTCTGGTTTGTTCTCGTGGGATCGGTGGCTTGTGGATTATCGTAAGTGTAAGAGCCGGAATCAAATGACTTCGTCTTACAGATATCAGGGCCGGACTCTTCTGGGCCTCGGAGGGTGCTGTTGCTCTGGGGTATCCGGAGCCAGCCAAGCGAGGCAGATACATGAAGTGAGGAACCATCACGATCACGTCCTGGAACATGACTGACTATGCACAGTATATGGCTTTGGTTTCGTACTGGCGGACCTTTGCTGGGTGGTGCGATTGTGCTGGGATTGAACAAGTGAGATCGGGATACCTGAAAACGTTTTAATGGAACGAATCCACTGATTCTGTATAGCGATACCGATTCGAAGAGCAAGGGGAAGATCGGTTCCGGTTCGTCAATTTTCTAGCTATTCTTCTAGATGGAACAGTTCTGACATACGCCCAGAGACGTATTTGATTTTTGTTGCTCTTCAATGTCTTGCCGCACCTCTGGCCTTTTTCTTGTCGCCGCCTGAAAAAGCCCAACGCAGTGATGGAAGCAAGGTGGTTGTCATTCGGGAAGCTTCGTGGCGGAAAGAAATGCGTGCACTTTGGAAACTTAGTCGTCGAAAAGAGGTAAAACACCTGGTTCCAGATACTTAAATGAGTCGGTCAGCCTAGCGGAGTCAATCGCTGACGAACATAGGTTATTCTGCTTCTGCCGGTCTTTTGGGCAGCGTACTTCAACCAGTACAGCAAAAGCATGTACAACCTTTCTCAGCTGTTAATGAGCCAAACTGACGTGATGAAGATTTTCAAACATACTACTTTGGTGTTCGAGCCCGTGCCTTGATCGGGTTTGTCAGTGAGTTTCCAACCTCCGTAGATGAATCTTGATGCGGCCATACTAAGTTCAGCAAAGGTAACTTTGCAACCCTAATATCTTCTGGCATCATCAGCCGGTTCCTCGACTACCAGAAGATACCGACCAAAAAACGGATCATGTACAGGTATGTACCAGGCCATCGAGTATGGAAATTGAAATAACGCTGAGAGTCCCAGTTTCTACTACGTGGTTCTCATTCACATTGCCGCCTGGGTGTACGGCTGGGTCATTCAAGAAAAATACACCGTCAATCCGCCCTCCCTGGACTGGACCGATCCGGGCTTCACCGAAGGGTTTTTTGTGATTCTGCTCTGGGGTGCGTACTCGAAGATTCATGGATCTGGACCTGGATCAGCTGATTCCCATTGACACCGCCATAGATTTCTCCCAGCAGGCGCTTCAAAATCTTCTCTACTATCTGGTCTCCACGATGACAGATAACATTTCTGAGCTGTGTACGTGGAAATTTCTCCTTCCGGCTATGTACATCACTGACGCGCGTAGCTCGACTCACCGGTATTTTGCGCGGCCAAGAGAGTTTCGCCCAGGCTGTATCTTACGGCCTTAATACTCAGAGCTGGACTGGAGGGAGGGTGCCTCTTGCTGTCAATACGATATTACTAGGTATGTTGTACATTCCTGTGGTGTTCTATGGATGGACAAGGAAAGGCCCATGGGCTAATGTGTTGGGACATTCAGGTATCGCTGTCCTTCCTACCTGGCTAGTCATTAGGGACCATGTCCCCATTGAACATGTCGAATATACTCCTTCAGAGAAACCGGATGAAGAGAATGGGATTGTGAGCAAGTAATGGGGAGGTGGAAATAACAGCCGCTTGCATGATATATTTAAAACTTACAATATGGGTATGCATGACACTAGCAGCAGGATAACAACGCTTAATGCAATGTCAGATGAGATATACAGACAACACACCATCCAAACAAACAGATTGCAATACTAAAATCTAGAACATGTATTATCCACCAGTGAACTGCAGAACATCTTCGTGGATGGTGGCTGAGTGGTGATGACAATGATGTAATCCGCTCGTGCGATTGGTGGGAAAGAGGCTCCACCCCCAGGTTTTAACCGACGGTTACCAGGCAGAAACCCAACCATGTCAGGCCACTCTCGTCACTGCCCGCTTCTTTCTCCACTGCTTGAACAAGAGCAGAAGTCTTGTTCTTCTCCCTACATCGTCCCACCTCTTCTTTCTTATAATCGCCTCCCTTCCTCACTTCAACCTTCTTTTGACCTCATCTGTAATATATATTCCACCCTATACAAAACATCTGTCCGGATAACAACCGTGTTCTACAAACCTCCCTCTACGTCATGCAACTCTCCACCACGCCCCCCACAAGCCACCGTCCCTTTATCCGAGGTCCGACCGTTACCGCGCCCTTCAGGGGCAGAATCGCCAAATGGTACGTTGCTTTCTATCGGGATCAATTTGGAAGCTGGATAAGAAAACCAGAGATGAACAATGGCTTACGGAAAATTGAATAGGTATCTCCCTGCTGTGGCTATGATCGGTATTGGTACGTTTCTCCTATAGAGTCCAGCGGCTATATATTCACCCGATCGCTCCGTGACACCCGATCCCCCCGATTCCCCCGAACAAATCGATACCGTTATGATGAACTCACTCCTAATTCCATATTGATCAGGCTTCGGAATTTCCAACTACTACACCACCCAAGTCCAGAGTCAATATGAATTCGCCGAGGCGGAGCAGGAGCGGCTGCGTCGGAACCAGCAGCTGATGGACGCCTACGGCGACAAGGACAACGTGCAGGACTTGCAACGGGCTCTCGATACCTACCGACCGCAATGAGCGCCGGAGCTTCGTCAGATTGACACGGCCTCACCACCTTCGTTCTTTACCTTTCCTTTCCTTTTCTTCCTTTTCCGTCTCGGGCGCACTTCGGAGTTTACTCGGCTATGTGATATGATGCAATGGTGGATTTGGAATTGTTTTGGGCATCTGGAATGCATTTTTCGGCGGATTTTTTGCATTGTTTCACTGGTTGAGATCCTGTGCTCAATCATATCTTCGTCCGAGTGGCCTCATCCCGTGGATTCAATTTGGAGCAGCTGGCTGCTTGGTTGATCGGTGCGCGGGTGCACATTCGTGTTTTGGTTACGCTGTCTGTATATATTCAACCATGATACTGGATGTTGACAATATGCGTGATGTTCTAGTTTGAAGTAGAATTGAGTAGCAAGTTCTAGGTAACGACACCGTCGAGCACCTCCGCGGGCTTGGATATACGGCAGAAAATGTTGGTGTCTGTCATACCCATATTGTAAGTATATATATATTTTCTACGGAGAAGAGAAGACAAGAAAAAAGAAGCCTATCTTACCTACCAGATATAGAAACTCATAACAGATGCACTGGAAGAATGGCAGATTACAGGTTGAAGAAGTCACCTGATATCGATTGTAATCATCCCTCTACAGGCCTAACCCTTTTAACACATCCGAATCCTTACGTGCCATAGTTTCCCAATCGCATCAAGGATTCATCATCCATGGTTTTCACTATTCAAGGTTGAAGCATCAACATGCAGGCGCGCTGCTACTGGAGCAGTGATTACAACAGAGTAAGAACTCAATTTTCTGCTCGGGTCTTCTAGCGTCGCCCCCTAACCCCCTATTTTCGGTATAGGATCATTAATTCGCGGCATGTAGCTTCAATTCTTGATGTTTAGATCTGGTTGAGCTATCTTCACCATCTTCGATCTAAAAATATACCAATACACACCAAGCCACTTCAATGATTGTCAGAACCGCGTTGTTTGGGCATGTCCTGGGCATCACCTGGGCAAATGGTCATCAGTGGGCCTCTCCCGGCCCTACTCCTCAGAGAGTATAGTTATGCCTAGTTTCTGTCGATGAAGGACGATGACTGGCTGCGTCGTCAGAATCTGCGCTAAACATAGGTAGGGAAATTCGGGATGAGTAAGACTAAATCCTTCACTGCCCCAACGTTCAAGGTAATGACTGACTTGTTGACTACGAGTTCTTGGACCCAGTTAAGAAGGCCGGACTATTGGCCAGCTCGTCTGCGTTGGCGTCTTGGGGCTGCATTTATGGAATAGTATTGACCTTCTCCAACCCTAGCGATGGGGGCCAATATCGGCTCATGGGATCCCGATTGGCAGCAAAGACGGAGTATGGAGGCTCGCTGGGGACGATCGTCATTCCGAGTGGATCGGTCCGTTTACCAAGCCATCCCCGGGTGTCAGCACTATCACAGCCTTGTACACTCCGCCCCAAACTTCAATGCCTCCATTCGGCTGGGCAGTGAGATGATGCTAGCCAATATGGATGGTACTGGTACTGACTCGGTCGAATCTGAGGGTGAGGATAAAATGGGGTTTTTCCCCGTCGTTGATGGGACCTTGTTCAATCCAACCAGATCAGCCCTTATTACCCTCATACTATGTTCACCAAGTCATCATTACTCCTCGCCCTCACGGGGGGCGCCCTCGTCGCTGCCGCGCCTCAAGGCTTCCAGTCGACCAACTCTCCTTGCGCACAAGTCTCGAAGCAATATGCGAAGGCTGTCAAATCTAACGGTGAGTGACCGTGATGGAGATCGATCTTGGGATATCGCTGACTCGGGGTAGACCCCGAGCCCAAAGTTCCTGGTGCACTAGCACATGAGTGCCTCCTGTCGATGCCCTTTGAAAGCAAGAAAGCCGTGGCGTTTGTGGACGACCTGAGGAAGTATCTGCAATGGCAGTCGACTGTCGATGTCATGGAGAGTATGTGATTTCCCTAGCCTCAACCCGTGGGAGTCCCCTTCTAATCATTGTTCATCTATAGACCCCCCGACGACCTACCCGGGTCCCCCAGTGGATCTTTGGGGAGGCTTGGATTATATTCAACAACAGGCGCGTGCCGGCGACTTTACCAGTCAGTACGAGTTCGACAATGCCATCATGGAGCACTTCAACTCGGCCAAGGAGGGCCACCTCTCCATCTACCCGTGCTCTGCGGGCGTCTTCATGTTCCAGGTGGATCAGCAACTGGTCTCCGTCTCGTCCGACGGCTTCGAGCTGCCTGAAGTTTATACGTTGAGTATGTGGCCCAGTCTATACCCCCATAGAGAAAGAAAGCAAGCACGCTGACCGACTACTTCCAGATGATGCCCAGGTTCTCCAAGAGAAGCCCAACGCTGTGTCTCCCGTCGTAAAGATCAACGGCGCCGACGTTAACAAACACTTGAACGACGTGGCGGACAAAATGCGTTACCAGGATCCTGATGCTCGTTATAACGATCTCTTCCATTCTTTTGCTCGGTACACTGGTATCACCGCGGGCGGATTTGCCACTAACGACGATGGCGCGTGGCCTGGCGCGAATGAGTTCATCCTGGCCCACGCCAACGGCACAACCACCAAAGCCAAGGTGAACGCCATAGTAGGGAGCGATTTCAACTACGCCGATGGCAAGGCGTTCTATGAGGCCATGTGTCTACCTCAGTCGCCGAGCAGCTCTGCCGCAGCCTCGCAGACCCCAACGTCCACGCCGACATCCACGCTAACATCCACACCCACGCCGAGCTCGACCTCTGCTGCCGGCCAGCCGCCAACCAACTACCCCAAGGCTGCCGTCCGCGACCACAACAACCTCCTGTCTGGTTATCTGTTGGACGAGCCGGACCTGAAGGACGTCGCTGTGCTGAGAGTGCCCACCTTCATGGTCAAGAAGAAGGAAAAGAAAACGTCGATCGTCACCAGCCTGGCAAACAAATTCATTTCGAAGGCCGTCAAGGCCGACAAGAAGAAGATCGTCATCGACATGACGGCCAACCCAGGCGGTGACTTGGAATACGCCACAGGCCTCTTCAAAGCCTTCTTCCCCAACAAGACCCCCTACCTCTCGACGCGCATGCGCGCCCACGACGCCCTCTATCTCGCCGAAAAGGTTATCTACTCCTTACCCAAGGACTCCTTAATATATGCCCAGGCCTCTATGGGAGGCTTCGGCAGCTTCACCAAACCGGACCAGTCCGGCGACCTCACCCTCAAGCAGTTTTACGGCCCGCACAATATCCTCGGCTCAAACATGACCTCCGCCTCCTCCCTCGACCTGGACGTCCTCTCCACCAAGCAAAACCCCATCCAAGGCTACGGCGGCATCGAACTCGCGCACGACAAACCCCCCTTCGCGCCAGAGGACATCCTCATTCTCACAGACGGCGCCTGCAGCTCCGCCTGCCCCATGTTCACGCAGATGATGGAAAACGAAGGCGTCAAGACGATCGCCTTCGGCGGCCGCCCCCAGTACGGCCCCATGCAAGCCATGGGCGGCACGCGCGGCACTCACGCCGGCGAGAGCCTGATGATCAAAACGGTGATGAGCCTGGCGCTCCAGCACGCCAAAACCCACGCGGGTGTCCTCTCCGCCGACGAGATCAAGACTCTGGAAGCCTTGAGTCCCGCTAAGACCAGCCCGCTCAACATGCAGAGCATGCGCGTCAACCTGCGCGATGGCTTCCACCGCAGCGACAAGGAGAGCGAGATGCCGCTCCAGTTCGTCTACCAGCCGGCTCACTGCCGTCTGTTCTATACTATTGAGAATATCTTCCACCCTGAGACTACCTGGAGCGCTGCCGTCAGGGCCATGTGGGGCGGGGGTGACTGCGTTGCTGGTTCTAGACAGTAGTCTAGCTCTGCCCCCTTTTTTTACACTACTTTACTGCCTTTTAGTCTATAATGTCTCTAGACCTTGCATATACATACCCCTGCACACGCGCTGTTACATAATTGTTTTTCTCTCAATATATCATGTTTCATTTGACACACTGGGGTTTTCCTATGAGATTAGTTCGTCATATCTGACCTGGCATTTCCGTAGATGAATATAGAAACGGCAGATAAACGAAACGAGCAAACTTAAAACATCAGGTTTCTATCAGGTAGCCATTAGATCTCCCGCTGAAACTACTACTCTATTTGACAATAACCACTCCCAACCGTTTACCTTGTGTATAATACCGAGAAGACATCGATAGCATAGTCAGATGATTTTAACGTACTTCTATTAAGAGCAGAAATCAATAGGCGGTTTATGCCCACCGCTTGACTCTTGTACCTAGACTAAGGTAGTAGTTAGTATAACTAGAGTAGTAGTAAAACGTGCGAAATAAGCGATGCAAATTGTCCGAAAGGGATGATGGAATCTCCACAATATGATTGCAAGTTGCAAGACGAGGCGAAATACAAAAGAGTATATAAAAAGAAGCCCTTGTAAGTGCTGCAAGTCGCATGTTGGACTTGACTGGTTGTGATTGCAGTCACTGCTCAGAAGACATCTCCTTAAAAACCAACTACCCAAGTGCCATGTGTTTATAGTACACAGTTCACAAGAGCAAAAGAAGAACAGAAAATGCAATCTACCAGTATATACTAATCAATCAATCAATTTAAAAAGTGTCCTCAAAACGTCAAAGAACGAACCAAGATCAGAAAATAGAAACTAGTAAGACCACATATCCTGATCCCCCGTCGAAAAAACCAGCTCCGTACTGAAGAGCTCCGGCCCCGCCAAGGCAACCTCTGCTACCGACATGCCGAGATGGTCGGCGATAAACTCGAAGGGGATACCTTCGGGGACGGCGCGGGAGTGAGGTATACAGCCGCATATCCTTCTAGCGGTGCGGCTAATCGACGCTTTCCAGTCGGGTGTGGGCGGCCTCCTCAAGATGCATTCCTCTGCGGGGGTGCGGTAGACGAGGGCGATGTTGTGCTCGGATGCTATGGGAAAGGTCTCTTCTTGGAGGTCTGGGGGGAAGAAGGTGGGGGAGGGGCCGTGCCAGGAGGCCCAGGTGTAGTCCATTGTTAGGTGGAGGGGGGTCGGGAGGTTGGCGTCCTGGAGGAAGCTTTTGATCCAGGTAGATATGGAGGGTTCGAATACTGTAGCCGTGAAGTTGATGGTGAGGTGGTGGAGACTGGGCGCTGCGAGATGTCGCCAGGCGTCTTGGGGAGTGAGAGGGAGGAGTGAGGAGATGTGGATGCGAAGGCTGCTGAGACTAGGGAATGAGGACATATCGGGGAGTCCGTTAGAGGGCAGCGCGGGAATATCGAGCTTTTCCAGAGATTGTCGGTGTATGGCTAGTAGGTTTTCGATGGTCGACGCTGTGTAGATATCCGTGTAGGGGGAGTCAAGAACTTGTGAGAAGACTACTTCGCGGAGACAGCCTGGCCACTGGAACAGAAGCTCCGCAACGTCGGGATCTGCTATCGGCACCGCGAGTGTCAAGCTGGTGATGCTTCCTGTTCTGCGGTGGGTGGATGGGAGCAGTTGCTCGAGCTCTTGAGCTGAGCCCGGTTGATTTTGGGGCCGGAGCTGCGCAGCTTTAGGGTATTCGGTGCCTTCAACCGCGGACCATGGTCGCATGTTCATCAACTCTTCATTTACGTGTTCTGACCACGCTATATGTCCGAGTCGCAGGGTTTTGAGAGTGGGTAGGTCGAACAGCTCGAAGATAAAGCGAATAGGGAGTGCCCCTTGCACGGTATACAGGTCCAGCTCAACTAGTCGAATCTTGCTGAGGCTCTCAAACAGCGGTATATCAAATCTGAACGACATGCTCTCGAAATTTGCCTTGCGGACAGGACTCTCATGCTTTGCTGCCTTTTGCACCATCTCAACGCAGAGGTCTTTGTCTTCTTCGGTGTATATTGACATGTGGAGAGATCGGGGATAGCGCCAGAGGTAGGGCTTGCTGTCCATATGACGCAAAAGCTGACGAGCTAGACGATGATCACATCTTCCGTTGCGATATGTAAGGTTAGAGAAGATGAGACTCTCGGCCACAGCTCTCCACCTTTGGCACACCTGCGTCAGTGGGAGCCATCTGGAACAGAGGGAGCGTTGTGACTCGTTGGGGGTTTCCAGATTTGAAAATATCTTGATTAGTACTTCTGTGGGTAGATTGGGCGGTATAGATGCTGTTTTTAGGGCTGATGAAGGTGGTTTTGTAGACATTTTGGTCTTGGAGCGGTGGCGGGGTATTAGAAAACGGATGAGGTTGCAAGACTGAGGAAGCTGGTGGTATAGCCACGATGTTTAGCGCCCTATCACCTGACATAGTGTGAATTACTCTTATGACTTGGGGGTTGAAAAGCACAAGAAGTAAATATTGTGGGACTGCATCTATCCCCTGTTGAATGAGTCAATACATTCCTACATATCTATTGAACATCCCCACCACATTGGCCGCTCAATCTATGCGTCGGCATCCATCCGGGGTCCGGTG
Organism: Aspergillus taichungensis; assembly: GCA_002850765.1. NCBI lineage: Eukaryota > Fungi > Ascomycota > Eurotiomycetes > Eurotiales > Aspergillaceae > Aspergillus > Aspergillus taichungensis. The sequence continues at coordinate 35,294 of KZ559645.1, forward strand.
AAATTCTTCCTCCCATCCACAATCCACTGTACCACCGATACAATTAAGATGATCCCAAATGCGACAACACAATAATCTACCAAAGACACATTAGTATCTGCGACGAACTCGCGATGATGTCTAACTTACTCATACTGCTACCTGTCACCTCCCGCGAGGGAGGAAACAAGAAAAGCACCGTGGTCAAAGCAATGTAAGAGAGCGAGATCTATACTGTCAGCAAGTAGCCATGAAAAGAAGGAAGAAAAAAGACGCACAATATCAATCACCCATCCGACGGCACTTGGGACCTTCCACTTCCTGTCCGGAAGCGTCTTGCGTCCACGGAGACAGTTCACGGCAATGGGCATGGCATACGACAAATCCAGCGCCACGACAGAAGAGGATATAATTGCGTTGAAGGCACTACACCTGTCAGTATATCCCCTTGATCGACCGATTCAGTGACAAACCTCGTCGAGCCCAAGTAGATCAGACCGAAGATCACGACAATCACGGAACTCAGCCCCAGTGCGTTCAAAGGGAGCTCTAACTTGGGGTGAACGTGAGCGAAGAAGCGCGAGGCTGGAAGACCGCCATCTCTGTATCGAGTTAGCTTTTTTTTTTTGGGGTCTAGAAGGCAAATGAAGGATACTCACCTTGCGAATGCGAAAATCATTCGGCTACTCGTTGTCATGACGCTAAGAGTCGCAAAAGCCAGACAGACGAGGGGGAGCCTGTTTCGTCAGCAGCTGCAGCGATATAGCCCCAGGCAGACGTACATTAGAAGGCAGATACCACCCGCAGTGTTCTTTGTCGCGTGCAGGAGAATCTGTAACAGCGGTCCTGCTTCTGAATCGATCACATCTTTGATGTTACCAGCGACGAACAGAAGGACAATGAGGAAGATGGTTCCGGTAAACGTTCCGATTCCAACACAGCCGACCATGATTTTCGGCCCTCTGATAGATGGTTGGGGGATTTCTAATTCGTTAGATTAGTCTCGCAGCTGACAAGTAGTGGATATCGTACCTTCGATCATGTGAACAACGGCATCCTGTTTCACTGTTAGAACACTAAGTACAACCGAAAGAAAAATAGGAAAACATACAAATGCTGTAACTCCCAAACCTCCTTGCAGAAGCTGCCGCCATTAGCACACACGTCATTGAACCCAGGAATGGGAGACAAACCCCCAGCATCCAAGCAACCCCATCAGGCCCTGACAATTAGCAACGCATACACTCTGTAGACGATCCAGGACACTCACAGCCAGTGTTGTTGACAAACTCGCAAAACACGAAGCTATGTTGTCAGCATTGGAGTCAAACGCAGTGCAGAAGGCATACTAAGCAGAGTTGTAATCCGGTGATGCGCATGCTAAGAGTGTGATGGAGACAAGTACGAAGCCACCCAGTGACCACGTCACTATGTCAATTAGCTCACGTCTGGATAGTAGCAAAGTTCAACTTACAGGCACCGCGGTAAATGATTGGGAGGATGGAGTTCATGAACGCATTAATGACGAATGCCAACAGCGTGTATCCCACGTAGATAAGAAATTGCTGCCAGCGCTGCCACACGAAACCCTATACCGACATTAGTTAGTCCGCAAGGTGCAGGGAATGAGGATGCCTACCGGGTATACAGAGGATACGATGCCGGCAATAAGTTGGGCCGACAAAAGGCAGTTGGTAGCTACCAGAGCAACCTAGGTCGGGTTAGCTACCTAGCAACTCTGGGCTTGGTGCCATACCCATCCGGCGACATTGACCCAGCCGGTCACCCACGACAATATCGGGACCCATTGCGGCCAGGAGACTGTCATCTTTAGTACACGACAAAAGATGAATACCATCATAAAACATACCAGCTAGAGACATTCGTTAGATAATTTCCCAATGATGGGGATGATTACATACCTGCTACCCAGTGATACTGACCACCCGCCCTAAAAATCTAAGTATATTCCCTATCCCGGCCAGAAAGATATACATACGTCGGATAAGCAGACAGGAACTCGGCCAAGGAGGCCGCAATACAGAGGTTGCAAGTTCCAGCAGTGATAAGCCCTTTACTCATTAGCACTGATCTATTTAAGGCTGAGGGGAAAACACACCCCAAATTACACTTGTACTCCCACCCGAAGTTAAGCTGATCGATAAACTGGCCGAAAGCGCCGTCCAGGACTAAATCTCAGTCAGCCTGCAAGTGAAACACCCAGCACCTGAGTATGGTATACATTTAAAACCGCAAATGCCAAGCCCAGCATGGATCTAGAGACGTTAAATTAGTGGACCGTGATCACAGGTCATTGAAAAGGCGTACAGAGTTGAGAAATTCCGTTTCAATTCGGGCCTGTGGCCCATTTGCGCCAGTTGGACATCATCGTCGCCGACCTCCTCGAACCTCTTCTCGTCCTTGGTGTCCATAGTGATGGTGTTTTGGTAAACAAAGAGATTCTAGACGGTGTATCGAAGGGTGTGTCCGTCCCTCGGGCATATGTAGTAAACTAGGGGTGGCTTGACGCTAGGGCTGCAGCCACTAGGGAATGAGAGACCCTAGCCAGTTGGATGGATAAGGAATGTCCATCCTGCGCAAATGCGGGGAAGCTTGGTCGCATTGCCTTATCTGGTCATGACTTGGTCTCCTGGTTTCATCACGTTCAGGAGAATGCTTAGGTGCAGCTCCCCTATCATAAGTGGATCGAATTTCGGCTTATCGCACTAATTCTTTGAGATAGGCTTTCCCGTCCGCCTGGACTTCCCCATCGCGTGATCAATCCGATGCTGACATATTAGCTTCAATTGGCTGACACGTTCCCTTACTGATAGCAATGCGTTGCCAAGTGGTCCAGGGATAGCTGACTCGCCTTTGTCGTGGGTCATGCTTTTTGCTTTTTGCTGATTGGGTCCGGCCGATAAATAGATCGGTTGTCTGCTCGTCTGTCGTCGGTGACAGCCGCACCACGGAAGAGTTCTTCTTCGGTACCTCGGACGATAAACTAGTCGCGAGGATGATGTTTCCCACAATTACCAAGATCTGCGCCCTGCTGGGAGCTGGCACACTCCCCATGTGCGCCGGATACGTCGCCCAGCCTCGCAGTAATCAAAAAAGCGACGATCTTTGCACCGAAACAACGATAGCTATCTTGTAAGAGAGATCCTTGTCGATCTGCATGTATTTTCTGACACGCACAGGGGTGGTGGTATGGCCGGCGTCTCGGCAGCAGTATGTGATGTGTCCACTATTGGCTTTTTCCTGCCATTAGCAATCTCTATAAACCAGTGGCAACCGCATGCTCATCGTACTAGCAAGCGCTAAAAAATGCTTCCATAACCGATTTCTTTCTCCTCGAATCCCGAGACACTTTAGGCGGGCGGGTATGGCATACAGACTTCGGTCAAAATAGGTTGGGAAACCCGTACACAATAGAGCTTGGCGCAAATTGGGTGCGTTCTTGAAAGACAACAACAGTCAAAGAATCATTAGCCACTGATTGGTACAGGTGCATGGAATAGGATCGCAAACCGCCGGTGGGAGACCCGACTCAACAGCCAGGCTTGTAGCTGGTTGGCTAACTAAATCTAGAGAATCCCCTCTGGACACTAGTAAGACCCGGTCTCCTATCAATGGCCCCACATCTATAGTAACGTCAGACCGAGTAGGTGGAGAAATACAACCTCAGCAACACCCACACCACCTACCGTTCTATTGGAACATACAATGAAACCGGATACACCGATTATAGACATCTTTTGGATGCCTACAGTTCTGCCTATGTGACCGCTGCCCAGGCGGCCGGACAAATTTTGACGTCCAATCTCCAAGACCAAACGGCACGCACAGGATTGGCCCTCGCCGGCTGGCAGCCGCAGAAACATGATATGGCAGCACAGGCAGTGGAATGGTGGAACTGGGGTACGGTATAAGGGAGACCGTTGAAGGTGGTATCCCTAGATCTTTCATGGCGCTAACACAGCGATCCTTGGACAGACTTTGAAGACGCGTCGACGCCCGAAACGAGCTCTTTCGCGTTCGGCATCGCAGGCGAGAATCTTACTTTTCACCAGTTTGGACCGCGAAACCACATGGTGACAGACCCCCGCGGGTATCGCACGATCATTGAGCGTGAAGCGTCGAGGCTCTTTCCATCGGGCCTGCAAGACCATCGTATATGGCTCGATTCCCACGTCACCGACATTGAGTATTCCCCCAAAAAGGTGACTGTGCGCACGAAGGACGGGAGCTGCGTGCGTGCGGACTATGCCATCTGTACTTTTTCCCTGGGTGTGTTGCAAGACAACGACGCCGTCCGATTCCATCCCCCACTGCCGGAATGGAAGCAGACTGCGATCCACAAGTTCACCATGGGTACTTACACCAAGATATTCATGCAATTCGAAGAAGCGTTTTGGCCGACGGACACGCTGTTCTTCCTGTACGCCTCGCCTACCACGAGAGGATACTACCCAATATTCCAGTCGCTCACGGGAGACGGACTTCTCCCGGACTCCAACATCCTCTTCGTCACTGTCGTGGGCGAAGAGGCCTACAGGGTCGAGCGACAAACAGACAATGAAACAAAAGACGAGATTCTCGCCGTCCTGCGCGAGATGTTCCCAGACCGTGAGATTCCCGAGCCGACAGCGTTCACGTATCCCCGCTGGTCGAGGGAGCCATGGACATATGGCAGTTATTCTAACTGGCCCGCCGGGACAACCCTCGAGATGCACCAGAACTTGCGCGCCAACGTAGACCGGCTGTGGTTTGCGGGCGAGGCCACCAGCGCACCATATTTCGGATTCTTGCACGGGGCTCTATACGAGGGCCGCGAAGCCGGAGAGCACGTCGCAGCCTTGGTGCAGAAGCGCTGTATGATGCTCGACGGACTGAAATTCTGTGACGATAGAAAACACTATGAGCGTCTTCATGGTACGACGCCGTCAGATTCGTTTTCTGCAGAAAACGGGTGGCCTGTGAGCAGTATGGAGCTGTAGTTTCTTCACCTGGGGCGAATTGCATATTTGATTGGGCGTTTGGGAGAGGTATAATACAGATATGAAATTGCTTGAACTGCTGCGTCAATCTCGGGTCTTCGAAGTTTGGGTGTTGTTTTGGATAGATTCCCGGAGGAGCTTTTGGAATCGTGTTGGATGTCTGGACTCAAGGAAGAGTCTCTGGATATGTCGCAATATGTGATGTGTTATAGTTGGGTACCCACAGAGCCCAAATGTGTTTAGATACCTTTTATGGCTGAGTGGTAATCTTTTCCACGGGATATAATGTGACATTTCCAACACTACTGTTGTGACTACTTGAAATAATGATAATCATTAGTAGATAGTTCCCAAAAAATCATTACATTGCCCAAAAAACTGGTCATAGTGGGCATCGATGGAATGCCACTCTCGTCCTGTATAGGTGTGATATGTTGCAACTTGCCTGCAAGTAACTGAGACTTTTCACATCAATACTGATTAAGCTAGCTAGCTTTCTGGTTGACTGTGAAATGGTGACAAAGTCGAAGCAGAGGAGAAAAGGTGAGATGGAAAGGTAAACATGAGAACGTGATCTCTTCAAGCATTTAAGATGAATGAGGCGCGCACACTACAATAACTAATTTCTCAATGTACAATCAATGTATCGGGTATCATTATGGTTAGTATATATTGAGGATGAGTCTTTCGATTATTGCCATCCTACGCCACCGTCGTCGCCTATATAAATATCTCGACAAAAGCGTGGTCTACGAGCTATACTATTACCCACTACACTCTACAGTATACAAGAATATATAATAAGGTATTTACAAAACCATTAAATGACGTAAAAAATAAAATGAAATGAATTTGCTGAAATGCCTGAATCTAATGACCTAGATTCTGGGGAGCGGCGGTAGCTGGGCCCTCGGGAGTAACATATGCCTATCGTCATCAGGACAGGCGTCATTCATATCCAGAGAAATGTAACATACCTTGGACATTCCGCCATCGACTACGAAATCTGTACCGTTGACGAAGCTGCTCTCATCACTCGCCAGGAACACCACGGCCTGAGCCTGCTCGATGGCCTCGCCAAACCGACCCGTCGGGAAGTGGACCTCACGACGGTGACGCTTAGGCTGGTCATCGCCGAGCCAGTCCTGCAACAAAGGAGTACTTCTCGAGTCAGGGACACGCTACACACGAACCCAGCAATAAGGACGGGAGAGAAACATACTTGAGAGGCGCGGGGCACAGGGCATTGAACCGGAGTCCTTCACGGGCGTGCACGATGGCCAGCTCGCGGGTCAAAGCCAGGACAGCGCCTTTGCTAGCAGTATAGGCCAGCTGGGGCGTGGCACTCCCCACCAGGGCGACCACACTCGCCGTATTGATGATGCTACCTCTGGTCTTCTTGTTGCGGCGCATGCTTTGCACCGCGTGCTTGCATCCAAACCACACACCCTTGACGTTGATGTTATGCGTCATGTCCCAGATCTTCTCGGGGGTATCAACGGCGTCGGCATCGTCGGCGTGCATGATCCCCGCGTTGTTGAAAATCACGTCGGTGCCGCCCCAGCTATCTTGGGATTCCACCATGCCCTGCACGTCAGACTCCTTGGAGACGTCACACTTGATGATCTCCACTCGAGGGGCGTCCGGCACGACCTCCTTCACCTTGGCAATGGCCTTTTCCAGGGCAGGGACGGAGATATCGGCCATGAGAACCTTGGCTCCTTCGCGCGCGAAGAGAATGCTTGTTTCCAGGCCGATGCCACTAGAGGGTTTTAATTCTTGGATGCGTGGTAAATGAAGAAGATAATACGGTCATGACCTACCCCGCGGCACCAGTGATAATGGCATTCTTGCCCTGCAGGCGACCTCGTGGAGCTGAAGCCATGATGTGTCTATCAAGGGTGACGGCACAGCGTTAGAGGGATCGTGTTATTTCAATTGAACTTGATACCGTGGCAGATTTTTAGGCTTTGTGTAATAGAGAGTAGTAGAAACAAGAAGCTCGACAGACTGAGAAAGATGAAAGAAGCAAGAGAACCTATGCAAATATACCTAAAGTACCGACAACTCATAGTTACCTGCCAGTGCTTCGAGAAGACAGGTGGGGCAGAGTGTGGATCCATTATCTAAGCGGCGATAAGGCAGCTAAGCCCTGTGATAAGGCCTGATAGTGAATGATCTCCGCAGTCTGTTATGCCTGATCTCTACATGTTGCAAATGGTCTAGAAACGTTCTCTTCAACCATCTTTGTTCCCATCTCCCTTACCTTCAACAGGTACTTGCATATTTATTTCATTGAGCTCGGTGAAAATGAGCTCTTCAACCACGGACAAGGTTACCCTCAAAGACCTACCTGACTTACTGCATCTTGACAGCTGCGTCAAGGTGGCCGGTGTGGATGTCGATGGCCAGCTGCGCGGCAAGTTAATGTCAAAAAAGAAATTCCTGTCTATAGCTGAAGAGGGGTTTGGGTTCTGCTCAGTGGTGTTTGGCTGGGACATGCACGACCAAACATACTTCAAAGAACTGGGGATCAGCAACAAAGAAAATGGATATCGTGATATCCTCGCCATCCCCGACCTCAGCAGTTTCCGGCGCATTCCATGGGAGAAGAAGATCCCGTTCTTCTTGGTCCGGTTTTATGACCCTGACACCAAAGAACCACTATTTGCATGCCCCCGGGGTTTGCTGAAGAGTGCGGCGAACAAGGCAGAAGCAGCGGGGTATCGTGTGATGGCTGGGGGTAAGTGTGGTGACCCTATTGGAGACGGCCAGACGACACTGACGTGTGTAGCGGAATATGAGTTCTACCAATTCCGTGTCCCAAACACCCACCCCACCCCCGAGCGAAACGCCTCAGCGACGGCGATCTTCCTCAAGGAGAACCCCGTCGAGGCTCTACCGCCGCTGACGGAGGGGATGTTTGCATATAGCTTGAGCCGTCCGGTTCACAATCAAGACTACTACTATGGGGTATACCATGCATGCCGGAACTTCGACTGTGAGATTGAGGGATGGCACACCGAGAGCGGTCCGGGGGTGTATGAAGCGGTGAGTGGCCGGTATACTCGTGGACCGAACAACTCATGCTGATGGGGACAAACTAGGCGTTGGAGTTTGACGAGGCCAAAGCGATGGCCGACAAAGCCGGGCTTTTCAAGTAGGTCGCGGAGTGTCCCATAGCAGCCACCCCGCTAACCATGAGGTCGTCCAGGTTCGTGGTCAAGGCCATCGGCACCAAGCATGGCATCACCCCATGTTTTATGGCCAAACCACGCCAGGGCCTACCTGGGAACAGCGGCCACATGCATATTTCGCTCGTCACGGCGGACGGGACCAATGCCTTTTACCGCAGCACCCCCGATCCGTCGCCGCCGTACCCCGATGTCGCCCATCTGTCCGACCTGGGACGACATTTCCTCGCGGGTATCCTCAGCGGTCTCTCAGACATTATGCCCATGTTCGCGCCGACGGTCAATTCCTACAAGCGGCTCGTGGAGAACTTCTGGGCTCCGGTCACAGTCTCGTGGGGGCTGGAGCACCGGGCGGCGTCCATCCGGGTGATCTCCGCGCCGACGGCAAGCCCGAAGGCCACGCGGTTGGAGGTGCGGGTACCGGGGGCGGACGCCAACCCGCACTTCGTGCTGGCGGCGGTGGTCGCATTGGGCTGGCGCGGGGTAGAAAAGAAGCTGGAGATTCCGGTGCCGCCGCTGTCCAAGGGCGACGACATGGGCGGAGCCAGCGACCAAGGGGCACGACTGGCTAAATCACTGGGCGAGGCCACGGCCGCGTTCATGCGCCCGGAGAGTGTCGCGCGGGAAGTGTTTGGCGACGCGTTCGTGGATCATTTTGGGGGGACTCGCGAGCACGAGGTGCGCTTGTGGGAGGAAGCCGTGACCGATTGGTTTGTTCTCTCTTTCTCTTTGGATGAGTCTGGAAACTGTGCAAGCTAACCAGTTGCTAGGGAGGTGCGACGGTATATCGAGACGGTTTAGACGTAAGGAGGGGGAGATCTAGATTAGACGCATACAGCAGTGGCATTGGACGAATGACGATACGCATGCATTTTTTCTTCATTTCTTTTGCATTTAATTTACCTTTGATTATGAACCCACAATCTTCTTCATTTTTCATATTATTCATCATTCTCTGATCCGTTTTTCCTTGAAACCACCATGTTTCTTCCGATACAAGTATAACCAAGTGTATCTTGCGGTCTCCGTTGGAACCCGATCCCGGGTAACCATCACATGCCGGGTGGTCAGTATTTCACATGCCGGGGACCTCGAGAGCACGTATGCGAATTACCATGCTGCTAGGGCACCAGGGGACAAGGACTAGGCCTTGACCAGGCCATGACAATAGCTCATCAGCTAGCTTCTGTCTGTATAGCTCAGCAGCTTCCATGAGCTTGGTGATTTTCCCGGAGCCAATCCCATCCTATGTTAGCAGCCTCAGGCCAACCACCCGACATCGGAACAAGCCGGTTCGGATAGGAGGCGTGGGGATTGGATTATGAGAACCATCATATTGACGTCGAACCGCGGCAGTGGAAGGGATGGAAGGATGGAAAGGTGGAAAGGTTATCGGGTGTGGGGAATGTAGCAGTTTATCCCGAGGTTAGATGGAGCTGGAGCTCTCATTAGGGTTGGTTTCAGTACCGTACACTACGGAGTATACTCCGAGTACAGTGATGAGCTGTCCCAGCGGTATGGGCAGTCTGTTAGGCATTCTGGTCCAAGTGAGGTTCATGAGTCACTGGTCTAGTTATAAGAATGTTCTCGGTATCTATACAATCGCACGAATGGAGCAAGATGCAAGACGGGGTTCTCCGGCGGAAGGGAGGCGGAAGTAGAGACAGTCGGCCGATATCCAGAACACTGTGAATCGTAAGAAACCGTATGCTTTGCCGCGGGAAACTACCCACGCTAAACCGTCTTTCGTCATACTGCTTATGTCAGGGTCGAGTTCCCCGCGGGAATGTCACGTGAAACATCCACGTCCACCATTCCCGCCAACCTCACTGGTCAACTTCATCTCCATCCGTCTCCAGAATTCTCCAGTTATGGCAACTGTGGATGATCCACCCGTCTGGCCCAGGTATTCGCCTTACCACTGGGCGTATCACCGGCCAGAAGCTCCTGCAGCGAGCCTATCATTGACTATCTTCGTTTAACCGCGGTTCAATGGTCGAGGTTCGACGTGACGTAGTCCGAGATGCTGGAAGCCATGGCCATGTTATCATATATTATCAACGGCCTCCTCTTCTTTCCATCTCTTTTATTTTCTCCTCTTCTGACGCAAAGTTCTATCTCTCTCAGACTCATCCATACCCCATAATTCAATTTCATCCGCCATCATGAGTCAAGTCGATACCCAGGTGAAGGATGTCACCATCCTGGGTGCCATCCCCCAGGAGGCCCGCAAGATCCTCACCAAGGACGCCTGTGCCTTCCTCGCCATCCTGCACCGCACCTTCAACCCTACCCGCAAAGCTCTCCTGCAGCGTCGAATTGACCGCCAGGCTGAGATCGACAAGGGTCATCTGCCCGACTTCCTCCCCGAGACCAAGCACATCCGTGAGAATGACGCCTGGAAGGGCGCCCCGCCCGCTCCCGGTCTTGTCGACCGCCGTGTTGAGATCACCGGTCCCACCGACCGCAAGATGGTCGTCAACGCCTTGAACTCGGATGTCTGGACCTACATGGCTGATTTCGAGGGTAAGACTCCTTTTTCTTGTTGATATGTAGGAGATACTGACCAGTTTGAAGACTCGAGCGCTCCCACCTGGGAGAACATGATTAGCGGTCAGGTCAACCTGTACGATGCCATCCGCCGTCAGGTCGACTTCAAGCAGGGCGCCAAGGAGTACAAGCTCCGTACGGACCGTACCCTCCCGACCCTGATCGCCCGTGCCCGTGGCTGGCACCTCGATGAGAAGCACTTCACCGTCAACGGCGAGCCCATCTCCGGTTCGCTCTTCGACTTCGGTCTGTACTTCTACCACAACGCCAAGGAGTTGGTGGCCCGCGGGTTCGGCCCCTACTTCTACCTGCCCAAGATGGAGTCTCACCTTGAGGCCCGTCTGTGGAACGACGTGTTCAACCTGGCCCAGGACTACATCGGCATGCCCCGCGGCACCATCCGTGGTACCGTCCTGATCGAGACCATCACCGCCGCCTTCGAGATGGACGAGATCATCTACGAGCTGCGCGACCACAGCTCCGGTCTCAACTGCGGCCGCTGGGACTACATCTTCTCCTTCATCAAGCGGTTCCGCAAGCACTCCAACTTTGTCCTGCCCGACCGTTCCGACGTCACCATGACCGTGCCGTTCATGGATGCCTACGTCAAGCTGCTCATCAAGACCTGCCACCGTCGTGGTGTTCACGCCATGGTATGTTATTTCCTTCCCTCCTCATTTTAATCTCCTCATACTAATTTGAACAGGGTGGTATGGCCGCTCAGATCCCCGTCAAGGACAACCCGGCCGCCAACGACAAGGCCATGGAGGGCGTCCGCGCCGACAAGCTGCGCGAGGTGCGTGCCGGCCACGACGGCACCTGGGTGGCGCACCCCGCTCTGGCGTCGATCGCCTCGGATGTGTTCAACCAGCACATGCCGACGCCCAACCAGCTGTTCAAGCGTCGTGAGGACGTGCACATCACCGCCAACGACCTGCTCAACACCAACGTCCCCGGCAAGATCACCGAGGAGGGTATCCGCAAGAACCTGAACATCGGCCTGTCGTACATGGAGGGCTGGCTCCGCGGCGTCGGCTGCGTGCCCATCAACTACCTGATGGAGGACGCCGCCACGGCCGAGGTATCTCGCTCGCAGCTTTGGCAGTGGGTGCACCACGGTGTGACCAGCTCCGAGGGCAAGAAGATCGACAAGGCCTACGCCCTGCGTCTGCTCAAGGAGCAGGCCGACAGCCTGGCGGCCAAGGGGCCCAAGGGCAACCGGTTCCCGCTGGCGGCCCGCTACTTTGCCGGTCAGGTGACGGGTGAGGACTACGCTGACTTCCTGACGAGCCTGCTCTACAACGAGATCTCGTCGGCGGGCAGCCAGGTGTCGAAGCTGTAAGCTGTTTCAGCTGTACATGTGTGATGGACTTTTGTGATTCCCTGTATTGTATTTCCTATGTGATTTCCTAGAATGTTTACGTTTGATGAATACTATTATCCCAATTGGACTTACCACGTAGTCTTGTATCATCCTGTAACAATCAAAATAGTAATCAAACAATCACCAGGAAGTATATCTCAAAACACATCACATTTTACAAGCAGAAATCACGGATCCGAACACCACCCGCCATCAGCAACATACGAGCTCCCCGTAACCGCACTCGCCTCCGCACTCGCCAAAAACACAACCACACTAGCCACCTCACTCGGCACCAAATCCCTCTGCAGACTCTGGTTCGCCATCACCTCCGCCCGATACTCAGGCGTCAGGACCTCCTCCCTCTGCCTCCTGGTGGCAATCGCCCCAGGCATCACACTATTGACCCGAATATTATCCTTCCCCAACTCCTTACTCTGCACGCGCGTCAGGCCCATGACGGCCGCCTTGCACGCCGCATACACCGGCTGTCTCCCGTCGGGGATGCGCCAGGTGATCGAGCCGAGGTTCACGATGCTTCCGCCGCCGAGGGCCCGCATGCCCGGGATGACCGCCTGGGTGAGAAAGAAGACGTGGCGCAGGTTCGCGTTGACGCTCGTGTCCCATGCTGCGGCCGTGGCGGTCTCCGTGGTGAAGCGGCCGGATGCGCCTGTTGCGGCGGCGTTGTTGACGAGGATGTGGATGGGTCCGTGGGTGGAGAGGATGGTTTGCGCGGTGGATTGGAGGGTCGGGAGGTCGGTGATGTCGCAGTGGTAGTAGATGGGGGTGTGGGTGGTTGGCGGGTAGGATGGGAGGAGAGGAGGCTGGGATGTTGCGTGGTTGATGGTTTGCTGCGCGGCGGTGTCTGCTATGTCCAGGATGATGACTTTGCTGCCTTGTTGGGTGAAGAGGGAGACTGTTGCGGAGCCGATGCCGTCGGCGCCGCCGGTTATGAGGACGGTTTTGTTGAGGAGGTCGGGGTAGATGGCGGGCATTTTGTATGTCTTTTCGGAGTGTAGGTGTGTATATCTCTAGGAGTGTAGGTGGGTGGTGTTAGGTGTGGAGGAGGTCATAAAGGAATTTATAGTGTAGTGTTGTATAGGATTAATAGGAGGAGAAAGCGGGGAATGAGGGGAAGCGGGGATATCTCGGCGTTAGACTTACTACGTAGTTAGTACTTAGTGGACTCTTAGTAGGGACAGCCAGGATTATGCGCTAGTTCTTGTGAACCATGTCAGTCTATGTGATTCATGTCTATCTATCTATCTAAGAGTATACTTTCACAGACAGAGTATTCTATCTACTATATCTACTATATCTACTACATCTATATACTGTATACATTCTGTCAACAGATTAGTCATCGATCCCGTGCTCATTGGCTCCTGAGGCTTACGTTTCCACGGCCCGCTTCAACATCAATCATTGCCCTTCTGGGACAACACACACTCGGATTCATCTCGACTCTCTCCTTTTCTTTCGTTCGCTTCTGCTGGTCGGATTTTCTTCCTCTGTTCTCTCGTGTATCTCGCCTGGGATCTTCTCTCGGGCTTTACTCTTTCGCTGTCGTCTTCCGGCTTCATGCCGTCCGTTCCTTAAACAATGCCTCCCACCACCTCTCAAGGGCAACGATACGCCCCCGTATCGGGCTCCGTCCCCGAAGAGGACAAACCCTACGATTCCGCCGATGAGGGCACCCTCTCCGGCCTCTCCGACATTGACGACCCCAACGAGGTCAAACTCCGCCGCGTCGACCGCTCCTCCCGCGGTTCCCGCAACGCCTCCGCCGCCTACGCCCCCGCCTCCTCCCGCCGCAAGTCCGGCGACGTCGAAGCCTACCTCGACAGCATCACCGACGCAGAGCAGGAGCTGCTCTCCGCCAGCAGACAGTATGATCTTGTGGACGACGAGCTGGCCTCGGACGACGAGGAGCTGAAACGCGGCCGTCGCGAGCGACACCGTCGGCGGTCGCTCATCCAGGCCCAGTCGGGTGGATGGCGCGCCGTCCGTCATGCCCGGTACTGGTGGCGGACGCTGGTCGCCGTCATCGTTGGGCTGGCGTTGCTGGTGTGGGCGTTTTTGAGTTTTGCGTCTAGGAGGGATAGAATTACACCGGTGGTATGTTTTTCTTGGCGTATTGTAGGGAAGGGGTGGTGTACGGAAGGGTGATGTGCTGACTTGGTCTTTTTTCAGGGCATGCCCCCGTCCGATTCGTGGTTCCCCTCGCCGCGTGGAGGCACCCTGGATGCCTGGGCCGATGATTATCGCAAGGCTCAGGAGATGGTGCAGCGCATGAGTTTGGTGGAGAAGATTAACATTACTACGGGCATCGGTTGGAGCATGGGCATGTGCGTTGGAAATACTGGTATGTTGATATGGAACTTTCTCAGTTTGGCCAACACTAACGAAATGGTAGGCACCGCGGATTCGGTGGGCTTCCCTTCGCTATGTTTGCAGGATGGCCCGCTGGGCATACGATTCACCGACCGCATTACCCCCTTCCCCGCCGGCATCACTACCGGGGCGACCTGGAACCGAGATTTGATGCGCGCACGCGGCGCGGCGATGGGCGCGGAGGCTCGTATCAAAGGCATCAACGTGTTGCTGGGTCCATCCATGGGCCCGCTCGGCATGATGCCCGCCGGTGGCCGTAATTGGGAGTCCTTCGGCTCCGATCCTGTGCTGTCGGGCGTCGCCGCGGCGGAGACCATCCGCGGCATCCAGAGCAACGGCGTCATGGCCACCGCGAAGCACTTCGTCATGAACGAGCAGGAGCACTTCCGTCGGCCGTACGAGTGGGGCATTTCCCACGCCGTGTCGTCCAACATCGGCGAGCGGGCCCTCCGCGAGGTTTTCGTATGGCCCTTCGCCGAGAGCGTGCGCGCCGACGTGGCCAGCGTCATGTGCGCCTACCAGCAGGTGAACAATAGCCACTCGTGTGAGAACAGCAAGCTCCTCAACGGCATCCTGAAGGACGAGTTGGGCTTCCAGGGCTTCGTGCAGTCCGACTGGGGTGCCCAGCGGTCCGGCGTCAACAGCGCGCTGGGCGGTCTGGACATGAGCATGCCTGGCGACGGCCTACGCTGGGCGGACGGCAAGCCCCTTTGGGGACCGGAGCTGACCCGCGCCGCGCTCAACACCTCGGTCCCGATGGAGCGCATCAACGACATGGTGACCCGCATCGTGGCGGCGTGGTACCACCTGAAGCAGGACGAGTGGGAGCCGGGCCAGGGCCCCAACTTCTCGTCCTGGACCAACGACGCCGAGGGTTTCATCCACCACGGCAGCCCCGCCCCGCCGGAGACCAAGGAAACTGGCGTCGTCAACTTCTACTTCGAAGCCCGCGGTGAGGGCGAGTTCGCCCACGCCGCCACCGCGCGCCGCGTGGCCGCGGAGGGCATCGTGCTGGTGAAGAACGTCGACCAGACACTGCCGCTGGCACGGGGCCCGCCCACCCCGGAGGCCGGGCTTCGTGTCGGAGTCTACGGCGACGATTCTGGCCCCGGTATGGGACCGAATGGTTGTCCGGACCGCGGTTGCAACCAGGGAACCCTGGGCATGGGCTGGGGCAGCGGCACGGTGGACTACCCTTACCTGGTCAGCCCACTGGAGGCGCTGGGCGAGGCCTGGGCACCCGGTGTCGAGATGACGGCCTACACGCGCAACATGGTGATGCCGCAAGACGCGACCGACAAGAACCTGTGCCTCGTTTTCGTGAGCGCGGACTCGGGTGAGGGGTACATCTCGGCGCACGGCATCCACGGCGACCGCAACCACCTCTTCCTGCAGAAGGGCGGCGACACGCTGATCAAAACGGTGGCGGAGAACTGCGGCGAAGGTGCCGGGCGCACGGTGGTGGTCGTGCACTCCGTGGGGCCCGTCGTGGTGGAGCCGTGGATCGACCTTCCTGGTGTGCACGCGGTGCTGTTCGCCCACCTGCCAGGCCAGGAGAGCGGCACAGCGCTGATGGACGTGCTGTTCGGTGACGTGGACGCCAGCGGCAGGCTGCCATACACCGTGGGCAAGAGCCTGGAGGACTACGGGCCCGGGGCGCAGGTGCTGTACGAGCCCAACGCGCCGGTCCCGCAAGTGGACTTTGACCAGGGACTTTACATCGACCACCGGTACTTCGACCAGTACAACGTGACGCCGCGGTACGAGTTCGGTTACGGACTGTCGTACACGAGCTTCTCGCTGGCCGATCTGAAGATCACGCCGCTGCGATCGCGGTCGGCGCTGCCGCCGGCGCGCGTGGCGGACCCGCGCGCAGCCCCAGAATACGAGCGCCAGCCGCCCCTGGGAGAGGGCGTGCTCTACCCGGAGGGGTTCTCGCCGGTCCCCAAGTACATCTACTCGTACCTCACGTCCCTCGAGGGCACATCGCCCGCGCCCTACCAACACTACCCCAAAAACTACACCGTCGTCCCACCCCGCCGGAGCTCCCCGTCGGGCGGCGGGTTGGGCGGTAACCCCTCCCTCTACGACCTCATGGCCACCGTCGAAGTGCAAGTCAGCAACACGGGGGCCCGAACGGGCCAAACTGTCGTCCAAGCCTACGTCTCCTTCCCCGCGGGGGTCACCGAAGAAGTCTGGATGGAGACCGAGGAGGGGTCCGGCGAGCAGTCCCTGGTGACCCTGCCCGTGGACTTCCCGGTGCGGGTGCTCCGCAACTTCAGCAAGGTCGAGGTGGCGCCGGGAGCGCAACAGACGGTGTCGATGACGCTGACACGCAAAGATCTGAGCTATTGGAGCAAGGCGCAGCAGAATTGGGTGATGCCAACGGGGACGTTTGAGATTCAGGTTGGGCAGAGTTCGAGGGATTTACCGTTGAGTGGGACGTTGTAGTTTGTATATTATTACCTTATATATATATAGTTCATAGTACATTGGTATACTCTTTTCCATACTATACAATATACAGTATACTCCGTACTGAAGTAAAGGACACCGCCACACGATCCAAATATCTGTCTACAGCACCGCCACAAAAAAACAGCTCCACTCCCCCTCTCGCTACCAAATCTCTCTCGTCTCAAGATCGCGTCAACTACCTTGTTTATTTATTTTCCTGTCCAAATCAGGAGAATGCAAAACGAGACTAGCCGCCGATCCCATCATCCACGCCTTGGATCATGTCCATCTCCCACTGACTCTCCTACATCCGCAGTGTAGTCTACCATGGCGCGATCTGGATCTGACTAGTTACTAGCACTACCTACCTACCTGTAAACACGACGGAAGTGCAGGAAAGAAGCTAGAGGAATACCTTGCGAGCAATGAACCGGATTCTGCTTCCCATGTGATACTGATGCTTTACTATGTACGGAGTACAGAGAAGCACGACGGATGGTTCTGGTGGAGATGTGGGTGTTTCTCCGCGCACGAGCATCTCTACTCGGTATGAATTGGTTCTTGAGTGGTTTGTTTGAAACAAATGACGGAATGGAAGAGAGGACAGCGAGGATCATCGTGTTATCAGTGCGTTTTTTTTTTTTTTTTTTTTTTT